>CAIGRN010007450.1:0-12801 GCA_903798345.1 Fraxinus anomala | reverse complement strand
TTCCTTAGGTGACAATACTCTAATTAAGTTATCAAATTTGCATATTTACTTCTCTTATTACGCTTTGCATTTATATCTTGTGTGATAAATAGTTTTGAAACTAATTGTCGAAAAAGTTCAAGAACCAATTCACCTTATATTATTAATTAACACATAACATCAATAAGCAAAGCAAATTGCATAGCAACACTTAAGTTTCATATTTTAGGTATTAAGGAAAAATAAAGCCTCAAATCCTTATTTTTAGGTTTTTTTTTTTTCTCGGGGCACGGACTTATTTATATTTTTAACCATGGATAGAATATGTAATACTGTTTAATATTATAACTTAATAATAAAAACTCAATAAAACTTTAAAATAATAAATAAAATTAACAATAAAAATTCTAGAAAATCTTCGAGATGTTGCATTCTTTCCCCTTCAAAGAAATCTCGCAATTGAAATTTAATACTATCAAATATTATCACATTTTCACATGTCTTCATGCTTCCAAGTGACGTTCTCTGACTTTTGAATTCTCTAGAATACTTTGACTAATGGATTGCGTTTATTTCTTTAATGAATGATTGCCTTGCAAAATTTGTACTCAATCGTCCCTCGAGTTCATGATTGGCCTCATTAAAATTTAAATACATTTTTTATTTTTTTTTAATACACATTCTCTAATAAAATAATATTATACGTAAATTAAAAAAATTCATTCTTTTCTAACCACACATTCTCCCAATAATTACTATTCCAAAATACATTATTTTCAAAAATCTCATTATAACGAGGCCAAACAAAGGCTAAATTAACTTTCAAGTCTTGTAGATGGTTTCGGAGTACACAAGAAGAATCTGCAACTTATTTTGGTAAAGTAAATATGTAAGCCCGTCATGTATATGTAGACATTAATAAAATAAATAAATAAATATAAGAGAATGAACCTACCTTATATTTCACAAAATTAAATTTATAACAATTTTTGTATTCTTATACGAGAAATTTGTTTACAATGTGTAATCCATAGAAGCAGGATGGTTAGGCCTCCCTTTATTGCTAAACCATTTTCATGGGCACTATCTTTAAAACTATTTCACCCCCCAACTGCGATGTCCAACTTGGTCAATCGGTCTACCATCACCTAAATAGAGTAATTATAAAGGTAGTGTGGAGTAATAAAAAGTTAGCCAACTTGGTCAATCGGTCTACCATCACCTAAATAGAGTCGAAGGTCATTTTTCATTCGTGGCAATCCCATCACGAAATCCAGTGTAACATTATTCCATTCCCACTCAGGATTTTGCAATGGTCCCACTGGATAATGATGTTCAGCTTTTACTTGTTGACGAGTCAAACATTTTGTAATGTACTCGTAATATCTCTTTTCAACCGAAACTACCAAAATTGAAGTTTAAGATTGTAATACATCTCAGTGGTACCAAGGTGAATATATCACGGAACATTATGTGATTTTGCACATATCTACACCCTAGACTCATTTGGAATATAGATCCGATCTTGAAATAAGATTACTCCATCATCAGCAATTTGGTAAGTTATGGTCAACTCTTCCAAAATTTGTTTTTGAATTCTTTTCAATGTCTTATTGAGCATATGTTACTCCTTACTTCTTTTTCGCAACATCAATTGGTTGGTTATATCCAATACGTTCACTACCTCCAGGTTAAGTCATTGAATTTTTTATTGTAAGGGTGAAGTTAAATTTTATTGAGGCATCGCTATATACCATGAATCTCTCTGAAATATAAGAAACGACTAATACTGCTGTCGTAATCAATTTATCCTTAAGCTCTTAGAAAGTGAGTTCGCATGCTTCTGTCCAACTAAAAGATATGTTTTCCATGTCAATTGGGTTAACGATGTAGCAATGTTTTAAAACCCTTCTAAAAAAAAAGGGTAATATCCTACCAATCCTAAAAAATTAGGAACTCTATACATTAGTCGGTCGAGGCCAACTAATTACCTATTCAAATTTGGGGCGATAGCTATCTCACTCGTCAGTACAATATGGCTTAGAAAGGAAAGTTGTTTCGATCAAAATTCACATATACTAGGCTTGGCATAAAGCTATAGATTACGCAAAATGAATAAGGTTCTCCTCAGATGTTGAGCATGTTCAGATTCAATTTTGATATCATCACTAAAGATTATAACATATTTAAAAATCTCATAAATACTTTGTTCATTAAGTCCATAAAAGTCGCCTAGGCATTGGTTTGAATGACATGACTAATTCGTTATGTCCATATCTAGTACTGAAAATAGTTTTTAGTATGTCCTCATTGTTGATCTTTAACTTTTTATGACTCGATTGAATATCAATATTTAAAAATGTGGTGCACCCAGAAGTTGATCGAATAGATCTTCTATTCGATGCAAAAGATATTTGTTTTTAATGGTCACCTTTATTCAACTCATGGCAACCGCATGTTCCATTTTTCTCACAAAAAGAAATGGAGCACCCTAAGGGAAAAACTATGGTAAAAAAAATAAAATTTGATCCACTTATTCTCGTAGTAACATTTTCAGTTTCTCTAGTCCTTGTCGTCATGAGGTAAGGGGTGTTCGCTAAAATTATATACCGTAAGTGCACGGGTCGACGTTCAAGTAATAAAGTGGATTTTTTGAGTCCGAGTTGTCGATCCCTCGAGGAATGGTTACTTTCAATTACACTAACTTTAATCAATTTAATTTTAACAATAAGATCAAACACACAATAAAATTTGATTTGGAAATTAAGGAAAAGTAACTAAAAAACTACAAAACAAGAAAATATAAATACTCAAATTTTCGGAGGAAAACGTGGTTGGGATTCATAGTTTCATTTAACCGTCGTCTAATTAATTTCTCTACAAGTCAATTAACGAATTACTCATTTACTATCTTAGACTCCATCTTCCAATTTTAGTCAATTACCCATCTCGAGTGAAATTAACCCTAATTGATTTATTTAACATAATATATCTCTATGTCGATTATAACCAAACAACCGCATTCAATATTTGTGAAAATAGTTCAATGGGTCACCAAGGATTAGGGGTATATCTCTATCACCTACACAAACATAGCGTATTTACTATTTGATCTAAAATGTATAATCTTCTCTCGAACGATAGACAAATTACTAAACTCAATCATTTAATGGCAAAAAAACACAATAATAAATAGACATGAAAATAAGCATTTTGACATTAAAATGCAAATATTAAAATTAATCCAAGCTAGGTTAAGATTCCACCATAAAACCCAACATAAAAATTAACCCATGTTATACAAATGATAAAAAAAAAAGAATATTCAATAGATTACAAATATAGCAAAATAATTGAGAAAATACAAAGTTATAGATAAAACCCTTGTTTGAAGCTTAGCTTTGACTTCCTCAAATATTTTTCCAAATTCTTAGATGTATTCTCTTTGTACTTTTGATTTTGCCTCCAAAATTACAAGTAAATCAAAAGAAGAAGAAAAGAAAATGAAAATGAAAATGAAAAGAGAAGAGGAGAGAAAGTAAAAGAAACAGAAAAGAAAGAAATCACAGCAAGCCCAACAAGGAAGAAAAACTGTGAAAACGTGGCTGATGGGTTCATTTTAACAAAACCTATTCAGAAATTGCAGCCTTGGTCCCCAACGTTTCGGACAAATAACAAAATGGTTCCCAGATTTTAAAAGTGGCCCAAAAATAGAATTTGGTTCAATTTTGGCAAACCAAGTCTCCTAGAAAATTGCACATCAGGTCCCTCCAATTTTATCTTATACAATTTGGTCCTCAGATTTTGACTTTCATATCAATTATGCCCTTCATAAATTGCATCCAAGATCCTTCAACTTTTTTCTTTGATCACTTTGTTCCTCACATTCATAATTTTGCACATTTTTGGTCCATTTTACTCCTTTTGTCTTGTTCTCTGTCTTTTGAGTGATTTTTACATACAAAAATAATAATTACATAATTGTGAGTAGAAATTCACTCATTTTTATCAATAATAAGTATATTTAGGTATTAAATAAGTGTGCAAAAACACACTTATCAAAGGGCATTAGCTATAGGATGGATTCTTGTAATAGATCAATGGTAAAGTCTATTTATGATTTCGTGGTAATCTAAGCAAAAAATACTTTTGAAAATTATCGAACTATTCTCGTAGAAAACTCCCATGAGAACGCAATTCAGGTCAACGAGGGTGCTATGAAATAATTGCAATAAATTTTTAGAGTTTTGACATACAAGATATTCAAAACGCTGAAAGTACTGACTAAGGTCTTCTTAATGTTGAACTCGACTATCGATAGAGTTATCACTAGCATGTTTTAATTTCGGTTAGGTCGGCGGACAACGAACTTCAAGCAATTCTATTTTTGCACACATCATTCCCGACGTGGATCATTTTTACTTTTGCTTCTGGCAGAGTGATGTTTGTAACTTCGAGCCTTTACTTGATTTCCTCGCACTACTCCTATTCTCCGGGGGATATAGAACTTCATGACATAATAGTAAATTAACGTTGCTAACTTGAGCTCGTGAAGTTCAGTTTTCCTTAGATGACATTGTAGTTTGAGGGCAAGTTAAGTACCACGAAGTCATTAATGGCTCACACTTGACAAGGGGTTCCCCGAATCTACCATTAGGACGATCAGCTTTCTAACAAAAATGAAATCACCTGTGTTCCCTTGGAGTGGTTAGAGAACGACTTTATATTCCGCTCAAATATTCTTATTCGATTTATCGCATTGCAATTGTTGTATGTTCTGGTACAATTGGGAACCGACCTCCCCTCTAAGCTTGGTAACAATTTCGTTCAGTTTTCCTTGGCAAATGGAAGCTTCAACTTGTTCCTTTATATCCTTACATTCACCAGTATCATGTCCGCTAATCTATGATATTGGCAATACTTCCTCTGGTTAAGGTAGGATATGTTCTTCCTTAGTTGTGGAAATTTGATCATTTGTCGCTCCTGTTGGGAAATTATTTAATTTTTCATGTGGGCCGACATATATAATTAATTGTGTATAAAGACTTTCTTAAAGTTAAACCCAAAAAATTAAAATGATTTAATAAACAATTAAGTAATTAGACTTTGGATATCTAAATAAAGTGTGGGATGTATCTAAACAATTAAGTAAAATGATTTAATAAACAATTAAGTAATTCAGTTGCTTCAAATTGGCCCCTCATCAATTTAAAACAACACTCTGATCTCTACACTATAATTCCATGAAATTTAATACCCATTAGTCACAATACATCTTTAACAGTTCACTTTAATTGACTAATATCCTTTAAATAATAACACCACACATTTTAATATACAACGTTTAGCTCCATATATGTTTAAAATATCCAATCTTTAACAGATAACTTTAATTGACTAATATCCTTTAAATAATAGCACATCACATTTTAATATACAACGTGTGGTCTCATATAAGTTGAAAATATCCAACAGCAGAACCCATGAATTGGACGGGAAAGCTGTGGCCAAGTCATTCTAGCTTTGAATGAACATTTGGGGCAGCATCTTAAACTACCTCTAAGCCCTAAATATCTTCGAAATTTAGAGATATATTCAGTACATTATCGCGTGTCAAATCCCTAGAGTTACATCCATGAAGTATACTTATCTAAATGGCCCCGTAGGATCGCTCTCATCCTCGTAGCCGTTAGTTGGGGAATTTTGAGTTTTTTCAACAATAGCTGCATTCTTTGGCCACTGCCTTCTATTTCTCTCGAGGGCAACTATTCGCAGGTTCAACTAGTCTAGCTCGTCCGGCCCTTCTTGATCGACTCCCACATGAGAGGTGATTACTGGGAGCTTGTTCGGCTAAGTCTCCTTCGTCATTTATCCTGCATGGATAGGGAGTTTTCGAGAGATTGAATACACTCCCCTCCTTGCGGAGTCCTCTCTTTAGTCGGAGTTGTCAAATTACACCAGTTCCTTTATGGGATAGTTTGTCCTTTAAAAATTGCATATTTCTTCTAATTGGCAAGCGATTTCTCTACTGGAAGACAAGGGACTCTCTTTGGGTTTTAGCAACTGGAACGTTGTAATCTGGTTCTGTTCAATGCATTGCACAACATTGGTGAGATTTTGAACAACCTCCATAAACATAGTCATTTGTAGGTCGTCTACCCCTGTCTACGTTTCGTCTACACTTCATAAATTCACTAGAATTTCAAACTTAGTTGCTTCTTGTTCGAGCATGGCTCGGACTCATTGATCCTTGGCTTTGACTTTGGTGGAAATGTTGTAAAGCAAAGCAAAATTGTTTAGGAAAGGTGATTTTTGTGTTGAAATTTTGAAGGAGTCTCACAAGTAGAGGTCTCTTTAACTCCAAACTGTTGATGTTGAAAAGTGACTTGGCACTCGAGAATTTGTAGAAAAGAAAATAAGTTTTTTTTTAAAGTTCTGAAGCAGAGTTTCGACATAACTAGAATATATCTTTTATGGGAGAATTCTTGTGTTCTTTAAGAGGAATGAACCTCCCATTTATGGATGAACCTGGTGAATGAATGCCACCTTAGCCCATTTTTTTATCTTGGAAAGTATGCAATGGTGACTTGGATCAACGATGATTGGCTGATAAATGCATAAGCACAAGCATAATGATAGCCTATCGTCTAGGCTAGTAGCTTGGGCTTATCTAATCTCAATTTCTCATTGATTAATGAATTATGCTTATCGTAAATTGTTAATTGTTATGCTTATCGTACATTGTTAATTGACAGCACCCTTATATGTTAAAATCAATGTACAAAATTCTATCAACTCACGTGATGTCAAACTTAACGTAAAACATGACATATATAACATGATTGTTAATCAATTGGAGTGACGATACCATCATGGGTAACAAATTAACTGAGGACAATGACGACTTAATTTATCTTAATGACATCATTAAATCCTTAATAAACACATTTGAACCACTTTATCATCCGTGTTAGCTTGTCATGTCATGAACTTCTCATAAACATAGACCACTTATATAATCAAAACATCAAACAAACTCAACTTGAAACCTACATAGTCCTTTCTCATCTCATTCTATTGTCGTGATTATGGGAATGGCATAAGCCAATCCCAAACTCTATTTGAAACCAAACCCCTAACATAGATATACTCTATTTAAGTGTATGAATCACGAGGATTCGCATGCAAAATATTTCATCTATATGCAGTTAAACCACGTCAATCTCAATATAATGCACACATTAAAATCCAAGACAAGTAAATTGAATGGAATTTTGAAAGCAAATTTTAAAGTAATGAATGGAATTTTGAAAGAAAAAATTGAATGGATACAAGATCTTGTTTGGGTTCATTGTAAGTTACTGAAATTATAATGTGATAAAAATGACTGGAGAAAGAGTATATAATAATTGTGGATCCTATGAAATATACGATTAAAATTAAAAATTGACTTGACTAATACATTATAACGTAATTATAATAAAACACAAACAGGCACTTAAAACAAACATGGGCGTGTTCCATAGCACCTTGGATAACCTTTAGCTAATTGAACATGTGCACCTCAAAACTGGCAATCACTTATTAAGGCTAGCCATCATCATGTATTTGTTATAGATTATTAGAAGTGAACATTCAGTCTGTTACTTTGTCCAGAAAGGCAACCTAAACAGTAGATCATGTTGGTTCAACTGAGATGGAAAGAGCAAAAAAGAATAGAAATGATCCTGGGATCGAGCCTTCTTCTGCGAACGGGATGAAATCATTGATTCCTTTTTGAAATAGGAAAACATAAAAATAGAGTTCCATAAGACATGTGCAGATTGCCAGTTGGTGTCCAATGTTCCAAAATCAAAGCACTTAATATAATCAGGGGTTTTTAGCACCAAACATCCCTGCATTTGGCGTTCAGTTTGTAAAACATCTCTACGTTTCATTTTTTTGCATTTTCATCCCTATATCCGCATTTCATTGTGCAAATTGTCCTTCCCATCCAATTTCTCAAAACAAAACTGTAAAATGACAAATATACCTCCCTTATTTAAATAAAACAAAAAGAAACAAAAAAAATTGCAATCATATTCCCAATTTTTTAAAAAAAGTACAAACGAGTCCTAAATAAATTATTAAAAAAAAAAACTTCCACCACCACCGTAAAACCAATCCCAATCTCCCCAATATAATTACACCTCATGCCTGCTAATTGTTGAAAAGTCACCTTCTACAAACCCGAGTGGCAAGTATCCTTCCCCAAGCATAGGATCCTCACTCACAATTATCTTATCCCGATTAAAGAATTATCCATGGAAAACAAAAACATACTCTCCCCAAAAAAAATGTTTTTCTTAAAAATAAGGAAAATTAGGCATATTTTAAAAGTTGGAAAATATTTTCCATGAAAAAAAATAGTAATCAAACCCTTCAAAGTAGGAATTTGGATGGAAAATTGACATTTTCCATGGAAAATAAATGCAATCAAACACACCCTTACATAAAGTAGTTTACTCGTGCATGATGCTTCTCTAATCATTTCACAAATAGACCTTCTAAAATCTAGCTTCTTTTAGGGACCATGCCTAACGTGATTGAGTCAGATCTAAAGGGAAAGAACTGCAACTACAGTTCAACTCACTGGTATCAGATGGAGGAAACTGCTAGAACACTAGGGAACAAATGCAAAATTGGGGATGCATATAACCAAATAATATGAATGTGCTCGGTCATTGAAATCTCGATCATAATTTTGATTCCTAACAAATACTGCCCTTATCCACTAAGAGAAACAAAGGAAGCAATTTCAGTCAAGAGAGTAAAATAAAGGCCAAACATATTCAAATGGTTGAACAGAGCAAAGCAACAAGAGTGACCATAGAGCAGCAAGAGGCTGCACATATTTCAACTAGTGATAAAACTTAAAATACATCCACGTTGATACATGATAGGTTAGAAGAGCTGCAGGCAATGAAAAACAGCGAATAAACTAGAGCATGACCTAAATGCGACCATCCCACAAGCATTGAGCATTAACCTTTTCTGCTCTCAAGAGACGCTCAACGTCTTTTGGAGGGTTCAAGCCCAAGGCTATAGCACGCTCCCATCGATCCAGTCTGCTCATCCCAAGGCATGGTCCATATGCCAGGCTCATGTCAAATTGCCTCAGAACCTCCTCGTTGCTATCATAATCATCTGTGAAATTTTGATGTCATATTAGAGTAGCCATTTAACTTTCAAGCAAAAAACTGCTGTTGAACAAGTGCAACTAAGATGGTCGAGGTCTGGAATCATAATAACGCTAGATGTTGATGGATGTTTAGCAAAAAATTGTCAAAACATCTAATAGAATAGATAACAAAACAAACAAGTTTAGAAATTGAGAAATCAATACTATGCTAATTTATGAATGGAAAGAACTCTGTTTGTGATTTTAGGCATGACGGTTTGAGTTAACACAATTCTGGCACATCTTCATTAAAGTTCTTTTTACAAGTATTAACCCTAAATTTAGGGGGAAATCATCCAATAAATTGATAATTATGCTTTGATAAGGAAAATACAAAAATTAAAGTTGAAATAAACACATACATTGATTGTGTCTAAATTTCTTTTACATGCCAAGTCTTGTAATACACTAAGTAATTTTTGTGCATTTCAAACTTAATGATGAGATTTAGCCTAAAACTGTTCGCATGCGTCAATTAACTATCTTGTGCATGATCGGGAAATAATATGGTTCATAAAGGAGGAAAACAGAAAGGCTCAACCTTGGAGATCGAGAGAACCATGGGAGATGAGAGCCGGAGGCTGAACTTGGTCGGTCCCAACAGAGGCGGAGTTCTTTGGCTTTTTAAACGACGTCGTTTTATTCGCTTTTGTTTTTCCAACACCCTTTCCGGCGGCGGTCTTCTTCTTTTGCCTGAAGAAACCCTTCATGTCCGACGATGACGCCATTGTTTCTCTCTCTTCTTCTGCTTTCAGATTTTTGAATTTTGAATTTTGAATTTGGACGTGTACTTTAGATAAATAAAGAGCCCCGAGTCGGAGTGTTTTCTCTCCCGTACTTCTCATTCAATTCTTTATGATTACGGTGTCTATTGGGAACAATTAACAATACAAATGATAAGGTGTTTCAAAGATACAACTTCAAAATTAAAAAATAGTTTATTTCAAGGACACAAATTTTAAACATAATTAATCATAACTTGATAAATTATGAACCACGACAACAAAATTTGTCACAAATCTCATATTTTTAGATCACATTATTTATTGATCACAATTTATTTATTTTATTGATCATATATTATTTATTATGCACAAATTAATCAATTCAAGTCTAGTCAGCCAAATAATTAGTCACAAGACCCCACCCCCAATACACCATCGGCACCAATCAAATGCTGCACTATCTCACCACCATGTTGCCGCTACCACCATTATCCACAATAGTCAGCATCATTATTATTATATTGAACAATATGTGATTGATAGAAGAGAGAGAGAGAATTAATTATAATTTTAATGGGATAGGATAGGCTGCCTAGAAATTAATTTGATGGCACCGGCCCAAACAGCCATTTATCACATTAGTGGCTGCATTGATGAGCCAATGGGGCTGCCTTAAGAGCCATTTCACCTAGCTAGCGAGCCAGCCCGTCAATTTGTCCACATCTCACCTCTAAAACTAGTCGATCGAAAAATCGACTTGCCTCATTTAATATCCCTATGACTAACTCTGTCGTATGAATATTGTTGTTAGAGTATGTTTAGAAATGTATTTATAAATCGTTTAAATTATAAATCAATAGAAGCGTGTTATGAATAAATGAATAGTATTTAATAAAAAGTAATTTGAGTATTTATGAATATGAGTCAAATATAGGCTAAGCCCCTGTTTGACACCCATTTTTTTTCTCATTCTCATTCTCATTTTTTTCTCTCTTTTCACTTTAACCACACATTCTATCAATAAAATAATATTACACATAAACCCAAAAATTTTCCTTACTTTTTAACCACACATTCTTCCATCAATCACTATTCCAAAATTTCTTCTTCTTCAAAATGGGTGTCAAACAGGGTATTAATTTACTGCGTGGTTAACATAGTTGCAGATTCGTTGGCATGTAGACGTCATGGCACCTTCTCTTTTACTTGGTGGTGAACAGATCCTAATTTTATTTTTAAGTTTATTTTTATGATAGTTGTAGTGAGACATGTTATAGATTCGATTCATTTGTATTTTGCTCTCATGTGATTATCTATTGTTAATAATAAAATGTTGTGATGGGCATACGATGAGTATGTTAAAAAGGTATGGACCTAATTTGATATTTTGGTAAAAAAAAAAAAATGCTTGTTTTCAATATATTAGCACATGTTTTACTAAGATTAAAAAGAGGCTACACTTTTAAGCTTCTCTTTCGTCAAATACAATTTTACTATTAGTAAATTTTGTTAAACTAATTTGAGTGCTAATTATACAAACGTTATCTAAGAACGGACCCTAATCAAGATAAAGACTAAACAACCCAAAATCCCCATCTGTTGGGCATGTTGCGGAAAATTCCCCTACATTTTGAAGATAGCACAGAATGTCTATGTTTGAAATTTTTAGTGTGGAATACTCTCACTCTCATTTTCTCAATAGAAAATATGTAATAATAAATATACCCTCATATTTAAATAAAAATAAATAAAAAAATAAAGAACTAATTACTGTCATGGTTCCCAAAAATTTAAAAATTACAAATGAATCCCAAATCAATAATTAAAAAATCAAAACTAAAAAAAAAAAATCACTTCCTCTTCATCTTTCTCTCCCACCACCACCATAGCCGCTGCCGTCGACCAAAGGTAACTTTGTAATCTCTAAATCAATTATTGAATTCTGATGCATGTGTGTAGTTGCACGAAACTTTCATATTTTAGTTCGTGTTTATTTTAGTTTAAAAAGTTTATAAAAATTTAAATCAAATTTAATAATTAATTTTAACAATACATTTTATGGGATTCACATTTTTTATCAATTTTTCAAGCACACATTTTATTAACTTTTATCAAAATTAAAAAATTGATCTTTAGCTAAACCAAACATGAGCTTAACACGACGTTTCTTTATATTCCCTTTTTTTTTTTATCTTTAGAATTGCATGCATGTTTGATGAAACTTTGTGTTAAATTTTTATTAACTTTTTTACTAGTTTAACTTCAACTTTAACCACACGTTTCATGAAATCAACAATTTTATCAACTTTTCAATCACATTATATTTTGGGAAGTAAGTATTAACATATTATTTGAAAAAATAAAAATAAAATTAACTCTTTTTTTTTTTTTTTGGAAAAGTAAGTTTGAAGCTTAACCAAGTCAAACATGCTCTAAGTTAAGCCCCCACTAATTTATTTATTTTTATCCTTGGCTCTATCACGCTACTAATGTTTTAAGTTGTAAAATTAATACACATTGTTACTTTTTAAGAGAATTTTTGAGTGTATACTATTGAATGGGATTGATTGATATAGTGTACACAATTTTAAGTTATTTTTATAATTTATGTAATAAAGTCGAGTTTAATGCATTCCTATCGAACCAACTATAAATATTGATAAATTTTGTTATATTTCAGGTACTTTTACATTGTCAAAACTTTCTCTTTAATAAGTCCCTAGTAATTCACAATTTAAATGCATAGATTTGACCAAAACTTCGTACCTAATAATGACTCATCATTTGTACTGCGTTGCCAAATTAAAAAAAAAAAAATTACAGAAAGAATTAAGAAAAATAGAAAATATCCCCCCCCCCCCCCCCCCACCTTTTTTT
>CAIGRN010007444.1:2538-13756 GCA_903798345.1 Fraxinus anomala | reverse complement strand
GATTTGTTATATATATAATTTAATCTGTTATATTACAAAAAACGGTATGTGTAAATACGTTGTTTAAGCCTTCTGTATATACGGTATTCAAATTGCAAATTCGATATTCATTCTGCATATTCGGTATTAAGCTATAAATCCAGTATCCATTCTGCATATACAGTATCTCAGCTATAAATCCGGTATCAAGCTGTAAATCCGGTATTCATTCAGCATATACGGTATCTAAGCTGTAAATCCAGTATTTAGTGTGTAAATTCGGTATCCAGTGTGTAAAATTATTATCTAAGTACTTGAAACACTTTTAGAACAATTCGATTAGCAGTCTGTAACATCAGACATAGGACTGACTACTTGAATTGGGATCTTGGAACAAGAAGTCCACACGCAAAGTCATCGTTCATCAAAACCATTGGACTGCTTGAATTGGGAACTTTGGAATAAGAAGTCCTCATGTAAAATAATTATGCTTTGCTAAAGCCTCGTACTTGCCAAACAACAATGTGATTTATTGCACTATTCGTATAAAATACTAGGATAAAAATTATGTATCATGTTGAGAAAAGGACAGTTTTGCATTAATCTGAAGCTTCTAAGCTATTAGCACGAATGTCAAGTTTTTACTCGTGAAGTATGCATTCATTGTTTCACGTTCTCTCAATTCTCATTTATGTAAATGAACTCTAGCTTTAATTGTTTCTTCAAAGGTTATAAAATCAGGTTTGATGTATTGCTGCTACTGCAGATGCTACTACCACCGCTATTATTTGTTCTTATTATGTAGCTCTTCAGTGATTTGGGTGCTAGTGGTTATTGCTAAACTAACAAAAGAAAGATCATTTACGTACACATATAAGAGTTTCTCAAGTGTATCCATATTCATTTAATTACATCTTTCTGGTGTTTTTATATCGTGTTTTGAAAGCATTTACACTCTGGCTATCATTAATATATCACGATAAAATAAATGGCTAGTTTAGTGATTTCATCTTTTCTGCGTTTGATATTATTGTGTAATGGCTAACTCTTATGAGAATCTGCAGATGACGGGCCTGGATCACTTCGTTATGGATGCCGTAAGAAAGAACCCCTATGGATTGTCTTTACAGTTTCAGGCACCATTGAGCTCTCGTCTTATCTGAATGTGTCATCTTATAAGACCATTGATGGACGTGGTCAAAGAATTAAACTCACAGGGAAAGGGTTGAGGTTGAAAGAGTGTGAACATGTGATTATCTGCAATCTAGAGTTCGAAGGGGGTAGAGGACATGATATTGATGGCATTCAGATTAAACCAAATTCAAAGCATATTTGGATTGATCGTTGTAGTCTTACTGACTATGATGATGGATTGATAGATATCTGTAGAATGAGCACGGATATTACTATATCTCGGTTAGATATAATTTGTATCTTGAAATTTGACGAATAATGATTTTTTTCCCCCTTTTTGATGTTTTTAATCATTGTATCGTTGAATTCAGGTGTCATTTCTTCAATCATGATAAAACCATACTTATAGGAGCAGATCCTTCGAACACAGGAGACAGGTGTATGCGGGTTACCATTCATCATTGTTTCTTTGATGGGACTCGACAGCGGCATCCGCGTGTTAGATTTGCAAAAGTTCATCTGTACAATAATTATACCAGAAACTGGGGAATTTATGCTGTTTGTGCAAGTGTAGAGTCACAGGTATTTTATTGTAACATCGCATACCCTTGTGTTGGCTTGAACATATTTCAAGATATAGCTATTTATCTCTTCTTAACTACTCTTTCGCATACTTTTCTCAGATATATTCCCAATGCAACATATATGAAGCCGGACACAAGAAATTAGCTTTCAAATATCTCACTGAAAAGGTAAAACATATAATCTGGCATAGTAATATTCGTGTTCATTTGGCAAACCTTGAATTTATGTCTGTTGTTGCAGAAAAGAATCGAAGATTAACTGGCTCTGTTTTAGAAAAATATCTATTTCATCCAAGAATTAAATTTGAGTTGAATAGCATGATTATTACACTTTCCTTATATAAAGTTCGTGACTGTCCTCATTGGCACTAAGTACTCCCTCTTAACTAAGCTCGTTGAATTTGCTATACTATCTGGCAAGTTAATGTCATTTAGCAGTCTACTCAACATGCATTGATGCAGTATGGACCATATAGTGTAATGACCCAGTCTCTGTGCTCAACCTGTTATATCGTAAGTATTGTCTGCTTTGGAAGAGTCTTAACCCATCTTATCTCTCATGGATTTATATTGCGTCCTCCATGATTGAACTCTTAAACCCTGCCTGATGAGAGACTTAAAGTGAATCATAGTACCAATTGAGGTCTTGAGTGTGAAGTTTGGGAGATGTGACAGAAATTCCTGAGGAGTAAGATGTGATGAGGCTTTCTAAGCAGACAATACGTACGATATAACGGATTGGGCACAGAGATCGTGTCGTACATATAATATTGGTGTAAGAGAGGCACGCGTGCGCGCACACTCAAGTAGCCTGTTTTCTATTCTTATATATTTGTGTATTTGGGGCAGGAAATTTGCTTATGCTTATCGCGTCCTGAGAAATTGCATTATTAGGACTCGTATTACTTAAAAAAACACGACTGAACTCATCGTTATTGCTCTGTAGGCGGCAGACAGGGAAGAGGGATGTACTGGCTGTATTAAATCAGAAGGCGATTTATTCGTTAGTGGAACTCAAGCAGGCTTGATACCGATCACCAGCGAAACTTGTATGTTTTGTCCCAGCGAATTTTATGAAACATGGACGGTAGAACCCCCGACCGATGCTTTGAAACATTTTCTTGAACACTGCACTGGGTGGCAGCGTATCCCTCGACCTGCTGATCAGCCCGTCGTTTCTTAGTTTTATACGTGCTTAAACTATATACTATTTCCTCTACTGTTTGTTTTGAAGAAGCTCCTTTTTGTTGTTAGTTTGCCATTTGCGTTCTGTACATTATAGCTATGTAAGCAAAATGTGGCATAATTTTCAGCTACCGTGTACAAAATCTGACTTTTGTGTTTGGTCCAATAAATTTTTCAACATAATCACTTATTTTCCTACATAATTTTATGCATGCTATCTATTTTCTTAACACGCCGTCTCTGGTTTCTTCTCGTCTCTTTCGTCGTTACACAATAAATGAAATTTGAAAATTGCTTGTCAATGGACCTCGTAAGTCAATTATCTTATGCACAAAACAATGCTTGTTAAAAAGTCTACAAGAAAAGAAAGATGTTTATTTTGAAGAACAAATTTATATAAACTTTTTATATGTAAAAAATTAAAATAAAATAGTGGATTTGTTTCTCCAAATATGAAGGGTTAAACTCCCTCTTCAATGTATTCATGCATTGTTTCAAAAAATTTCATGCACTTTTTTTTGAAGGGAAACATATAAAAAAAAGAAGGAAATTAATGAAATGACAATTACTTATTAAAAAAAATAATTAATGAGGAGAGTTAGTTGGACTTTTATAAACATTTCTATTGTTTTAAAAAAGAGAAGTTCAAATCGATTAACGTGTAAATTAATGGTTAAAGACAAGATTTATGAATACAACGATCTCTTTTTAATAAATTTAGCCTCAGTTTGAAAAGAATTTATAAACTGTTGAATCTATAATAGTTAAAAATATAAGACGAATGAGTGAACATAGAGACCGAGGTTCTATAAAAAAAAAAAATTGTCACGATTGTTAAACGAATTTAAATTTTTTTCCCAAATGAAAGTCAAAACTTTTAAAAGAAATAGTAGTAGGCGGCGGACATTTCTCCGAGAAGGAAATTTGATGTTCGAGGTTGGGGAGCAACATTGGACTTCTGCAAGAGTATAACAGCAAAAATACAAGTTTGTGCCATTTTTCTTTTCTCCTAAATGTGTAATATTCAACATTTTTTTTTTATTTTCTTTGAAAAATGCTTGGACATTTTCATGTTCCCACCATCGCGTTTAATTTCTTCAATTCCAAGATTTTGGTTTTCATATATGCATACGTATGCATATACAAATGTAGAATCTTGGTAATTATTAATAATTAGTTCGTGGATTATTGATGGCAAAAAATGGCTTTACACTTTTTCAATCAATTTTAATAGTACACACAGATTTTTTTAGTTCGGATCCCATTTTCACTTGCCCCTCGTCCCTTTATACAGGTCGTTGGGCTCGAGATTGCAATCGTAATCATGTCAAACTACAGTGTTCCGACAGGATTGTGCGTCACCGTCCGTTTGAAGTGATTCAATTGGTTGGAGAGATCGATTGGGACGGAGTCATGAAAATTTAGCCCCTAGGCCTGTACCCTATGTTTTCAAGTTATTATCCTGATTTTTCGATTAGAGTGGTGTTGTCGTCAAAAGGGATCGCTTTCTTTGTCATATCATGATGGTGTTATACATTAATGTTTCCAATAGTTTGACCTTGACCTTGACCTTTGCCATCATCGAAGCTATTAAGAAAAGCTATCGAGATTTTTATGTCTGCATTTTTCGCGTGCAACCCCTTCTTAACCAAGTCAAGGGGAGCCTTCAACTTATCCGACATGAACTTCAGATCGACAACAACAAACTTATCTGATGCTAAATTCAGATTGAACCATGAGCTATATATATCGGTATATGTTGATTCTTTGTACTTAGGAGGCTAAAATTTGAACTCAAGACCATTAACCTTGCATCTAACACGTACTAACACAGTGGCTCAACAAGATTCATGCTCGAATAATATCTTACACATCGAACGTCGCTATCCAAACACAATAACACACAAATCCAACCTTACGTCAAAAGAACTGCTAGAATCTCCCTCTTGACTCAAAAAGATTTGAAGGGTTGTTTTGAAAAAAATAATAAAAGACTAATTTTTAGTTATGACTTCCAACACCAACAAAATTCAGCGGTCTGTTTTGAACTACTAAAAATGAATAATATTCATAAACAGAAGCTTCTGCTTGATTTTATTTTTCTAGTGAAGAAAATTATTTTCATCAAGAATTTATTTGCCTTCTCTTTTTAATTATTGAAAATTAATCCGAAAAATATGACTCACCACCCCTAACATTTTTTTGACTTCCCATTAAAAGGATCTTTTCTAGAACTATGCTAACCGCCATATCAAATAACGTTGTCTATGATATCAAATTTAATGTATATGTAACAAAACTGTATTTTCTATCTTGTTCAGACCTATGGAAATTTGCTATAAATAAAAGGCTAGACCTAGTTCCAATTTTCCAATGACCTTACCATATGAGAAAAAAAAAAAAAAAAATTCAAATTTGTGTAACGTGCTCCTATAGACACACGTGTCTAACCGTCACATCAAACAACGTTGTCTATGATATCAAATTTAATGTACATGTAACAAAACTGTTTTTTTTTTTATCTTGTTCAGACCTAAGGAAATTTGCTATAAATAAAAGACTAGACCTAGTTCCAATTTTCCAATGATCTTAGCATATGAGAAAAAAAAAAAAAAATTCAAATTTGTGTAATGTGCTCCTATAGACACACGTGTTTAAGCTATACATTAACAAATTAAATTTTATTTTTAATTAATTTGAAGTCGACTACACAAATATTTGTTACTAATTCCATTTGTTCAATGACTTCGGAACGTATTAAATGACGCGATAGTGGAGTTTGATAGAGATTTTCTTTTAACCTCAATATTTACTTTAAACAATCTTCCATAATTCTATTAGTCAATGCCATCCCTTATAGTTTGTTAATTTTATGGTTCAAGCCGAAAAACGAGTCAAAAGAACACCAAAATTGCAGATTTGTTGTTAACTAGACAAGAAAGAGAACAAGACAAAGGAAGTTGGTGTATTTGGAAGACTTTGCTTTAATTTGGAGGCTCAATCACTAAAAATATTGTTATGGCCTTGATTTTTGTTATTAGGGTGAAGGTTGAATGATTTTTTCGTGTTTTTTTTTTTAATCAAAACACCATTGAAGCTTATAGATGAGTCGACTGGGATGATAGGGAGATGAATTTAAAAGTGTCCTAACATGATTTATTAAAAACTGTTACTATCATAATTCATAATCATTCAAAGCAGGAAATGTTGTATATACATACATCATACGTCTATTTACTATTTCTCTCTCAATGGGACCGTGATGGTTGTGAGTGTGATGATGACGAAGCAAATGATGATCTTCCTGACTCGACTGTTCCAAAAAATAGATTCGATAGACGATTTTCCACATCCTCGGGTGAAAATTTGATTATGTGTGTCAAATTTCTTCTACTCCTCATTGTAGCCGAATGTGCATTATAGAACTCTCGATAAACCGGTGCAATCCTCTTGCTTATCGATGACTTTATGTCGTCTAGGAGTTTTCTATCTGCTATGATGCACAAAGAGTGCTTTTGGTATGTCTGGTCAAACGACGAATTAAATTTCTTGAAGACTTCCTTGATTCGATCGAGAGAAATCCCAACCGTTGGATTCTTAGGGAGAGAATCGATGACATGGCTCCATCCTAGCTGCTCGTAGTTTGACGAAAATAGTGTGACCTTGGATTCGTGTTTCGATAACCATTCGTCTCCAAGGACGTATTTGAGATTAGACGTCCGTACCCGTGCAACAATGTATTGAAGATTATTGGCTAAAAATAAGTAAGAGAAGGAAATTTCTTTATAATACTCTGCTTTTGTGTCGAGTTTGCAAAGGAGAACGAGTATAAGCCAAGCGAATTTGAGAGAAATTGCCGGCGTCGGAGATTCCTCTGCGTCGGAGAATCCGAATAGAGATTTCTCTGGCAATGAATTCTTCTGAGGTTGTGGTGAGTCGGCCAGTATATCTGAAAGAATATTGCTATAATCGGCGAGGATTGACAAGTAATTCATCACAACAATTGTGAGATGGTGAATTCCGGCGCCGGCCACCGGAGATTTAGAAGAATCTTTCTGGATGGTGGATTCGAATTCATTCAATGCCGTCCGCACATACTCGCCGACCCTGACGAGTGACGTCAGAGCCTGGGACTTGACACTAGCCGTTGAATCGAAGGAGAATATGGAATCAATCTCCGGCCAGTGATCGGAGATTCCGGTGTACATATCGAGTACTCGGAACAGTTTATCCGGCGATTTCTTGCTGTTTTTCATCACATTTTCTGGAAATCCGAATAAAATCATCGCTCCTTCTTTAGAAATCTCGGTGAAACACGACTCTCTGATCGAATCTGAACTCGCAAAAACGTGATCGCAGAGGATTCTTTCTCCATTGAATAGAGTTTTGACTGCAATCTTCATAGCATTAAGCCAATTCTTAATTCTCAAATCCAAAACATTCCAATTCATTTTATGAATTTTTGAAGCACTTAATTTTTCCACCCCGAGCCGATAAATACCTTCATCGACTATGGATTTTCGAATAATTTTGTAAATTTTTATGCACTCTTTTGCATAACCAGAAGAAATCATGCACTCGGCTATCAATTTAAGATCAGCCATTGCAATACTGGAGGCATCTTCAACTTCATGTATGGACTCGATCACTATCTTATCATCGTCCTCATCGTCATTATAGTCAGAGGTGCTTGATCGAGTTGAGATACAGGAGGACCGAGTCGCAACAGATTCCGGATCCAAATGAGCTCTATTCATGGATAGAATCTGATAAAACTCCATCTGGAGTCTTTTCATTGCAATTTGCATTAGCATTTGGCAACGGACTAATTTTTCCGAATTTGAATCTCCTGCAACTAAGTGCATAGCCTTCTGGAGATTATTCACAGATTCGACAAAGTCCCGTGCCTCCTTACGATTCTCGTAAAACAGAGAAGTGACTTTGGCGATAGTAGTGGATTCCGGGTTCCATTTCATGATCATTGGTTCCGCCATTTCTAAAATCTTGTCCATTACTGACTCAGAGAAACTCGGCCGAGAAGGTGATAGCCCAATTCGGAAGGGTGAAGGAGAGTGAGATGTTAAAAATGAAGAAGAAGACGAAGATTTTGGCGAAAAACAGAGATTTCTCATCCCTTTTATTGGCATTGATAACAATTTCCCAGATTTAACAAAGAAATTGTGATCTGTGAAGGGAAATGGCAGTGGTTATAGAGGAGAAATATTGTAAATGTGGAGGAATGGAAGAGGTATATATAGAGGGAGAAGGCCGAGATATTACATAAAATTTCGTTATAAAGTGAATAATTAATTTAAAAAAAAAAAAAATTAAACATTCACTTTATAGTTTCAGTGTTTAAGAAAAAAAGGTACCAAATTAAGTTAATCTTTTCATTAAAGACTACAATTTTGTTGATGACTAAAAATGTCGTGACTCTTTTTAATCAGCTTATGTAAAATATGATAGAATATCTGTGTAATGTCTGATAGTAATAAGGATGTATTTTTCTCGATAATCTAGTGAAAGTAATATTACAACTCAATCCATTTCCTTGGAGTTTTATTCTTTTATATAGTTCACCGAATTGGAGTTTGTCATCTTAGTCGTGTCAAGTTACAGTATCTAACCTAGATCCATGTGTCATTGTCCTTTTTTAAAATATTTGATTGGCTGGAAGATCGACGATGGCGAGGTCATCATAATGCTTAGGCTATATGCACATACATAGGCTATCATGTTTTTATTTTGATTTGTTGTCTGGAACGATGTCATCGTTCATAAATCATTTGTCGTCGTGTCGTGATGATCTATTCAGATGACCTTTTTCATGGTTCGGCCTGCGTGGATAGGATCTTGGGTCGACCCTCCATGACTTTATTTTGATATATTGTCGGGAATAACATAGTCGTCCAAAAAATCTTTTCAAATATGTCATGATTATATATTCAGATAACGTCTCCCATGAACCGATGTGCATGATCGACTTTCCATGCTGTCCAATTTGATTTGGATAAAAAGACTTCATTTACCAATTGGAGACGAACCCTTGTGTTGACATATATTTGTGTCTGAAATTTTCATATATTTTAAAAAGTTGCCAAATTTAATAAAAAATTCTTATGAGTTAAAATGTTTCTTACCCTTCTTGAAAAAAAAAATTTATTTATAAATGTATTCGAAATAAAAAAATATTAACATTTTAGAAATTTCCGTAAGGGGGGAGGTGTGGAAGGGAAGAGCCGGAGTATGAATTTTGATGTTCAAGGTTGTGGGACAGTGTTGGACTTTTGGATAGTATTATAACAAAAAACTCACGTATTCATTAATGCACGCGTTCACGTGGACAGTTTGTTCCATTTTTTCTTGTTCCTAAATGAATAATCAATCTCCTATTTTTTCTTGGAAAATTATGGTGGTCCTTATTGGATATTTACACGTTTCCACTCAAGCATTTCTTCAATCCCAAGTATTTTTTCTACGTGTATACCCGTGCACGTACATGTACACGTACACGTAGAATTTTGTAATCATATAATTTTGAAATTTTAATATTATATTAGAGCCTATTAAACAATTTAAACTTAAACGAACAATTTAATCCGATTCATACTAAAAAAAAAAAAAAAAAATGGGCGCTCAAATTTCAAAATTGATTTACTCAAATAAGTCACTATCTTATGGAACATGTTAAGAAATAAAATTTCATATCGAATAAAGATAAAAATATAGATCAATTTCTAAGAATTTGTACTACTCCACTTAATAAGGTTGACCATATAACTTCTGGTAAACAATAAATCAGAAACAACAAAGAATATGCTCGATTATAGATTGGTGAATGTAATTGTACGCAGAGATGAGAGATGTCAAATAAGCCTTCATATTAAGTTTGTTAATGTTTACAAGTTATGTATTTATAATGTGATAATAATTGAGTATTAGTTTTGGATCCTACGAAATGTGTGAATAAATATTTGTTCGATCAATTTTGAAAAAAACTTTAATCTAATTATCAATACTATTTATTTAATATGATAATATTTTGGTGTGGCGAAACTTAGCATACTAAGTCCTTGTTTGAGCACCATTTTCGAGTAAAACATATATTTTTGAATAATATTTTGCTGGAGATTGTGTGGTTAAAAAGTAAAAAAAAAAAATTGATTTACGTATAATATTATTTTATAAGAGAATGTGTAGTTGAAAATGAGTTTTAAAAAAAATGATTTTTTTTTGAAAAATGAATGCCAAACATAGGCTAAAAAATTGTTGATCACCACATCCATGCATGTTCGCCCATTTGAGCAAATTTTAAGTTGAAATTTATACAAAGCGGTCAACACGAGTTGCGGACGGGTTTGTAAAGATCTAAACCAAGTAACTAACCATGTTATGCCTCCATGAATCTACTTTAGAGTCTTAATCACGAGTATGTTTGATCCAATCAACCTAACGCTCTTAATTATTTTGTGAAATTTAATAACTCGATCTATTTTAGAGCTCGACTCGATTCAACAAGACAAATCATCGTCATCATCTCCTATCACAAAAACCACCACTAGGCTCTGAATTGAGCAACCTAGTCACCAAGAGCATCGTTTCAAAAATTCTACTGTAGAAAACACCAGATCCACATTCAAAAATACCCGTCATTAAAAACATGGAGTAAAAATTATGGTGCGAAACCAATGAAAGTTTCTTACACTAGTTTTTGCATTAATCAAAGTGAAAATTCTCCTTTACTTTGCAAAAATGGGGTCGGGGCATTGCGGGGTTTAGATGGGGTGGTGAAGATGTGGGTTTGTAGGCGGAGGTTGCAGTGGCAGCTGGGTGTTGACTGGAGGTGGGTGAGTTTGTTTGGGGAAGATGAAATATTTATTTTTTAAAATTTTTTATATAAAGTTTCGTTTGATTGCAAGAGTGAAAAATGGGTAGAAAGAAAATGAATTTCAAAAAAAGTAATTGCTTAAAAATTGTTTTGCGGGGAATTGTTAATTAAGTGTGTTTGATTGATATAATTTTCTACCCGAAAAATTTTAAAATTTTGTATTCGTTTAGCTTTGTTTTACAGGGAAATTGTCCATTAAAGTGATAATTTTTTTCACAATTGATTATAAAATTTGTTTCAATTGCCAAAAAGTAAAAACAATATAAAAAATATATATATTTCCTAGAAAATCATTTTTTATCAAAGTTTAATGTTCGTTTGGTTTTGTTTTACATGAAAATTGTCCATTAAAATCAATTTTTTTTTTCACAACTGATTATGAAATTTGTTTTCATTACCAAAAAAAAAAATGTGGAACTTCTATTTCCCACCAAAAAGGTGGGAAAAA
>CAIGRN010007441.1:0-13892 GCA_903798345.1 Fraxinus anomala | reverse complement strand
GATTGTCAACTGTGCAAGTTTTGGACAGTATTAAGCAGGGTTGGACTGTTCATGACTGTGGTTGGCTTCAGGGTCCAATGGCAGTCGTTAAGGGGAAGCTGTATGTAATGAGTCATGGTCAAATTTACAAGCAGGAGAGGGAATTCAGCAAGTTGGTAGTTTCAGCATCTGAGTTTCGTCGAAAGATAAGTTTCGGGATGATAGGGTTGGGAGATGATATTTACATAATTGGAGGAGTTATAGGGCCTGACAGAATGAATGGGGATATCAAGGTGACGACTGACGTTGATGTTCTGTTGCTTGGAAATGAGAGACCGGTTTGGCATCAGGTGGCTCCTATGACACGGTGCAGGGGAACTGTCCTCGGATGTGCACAGCTGAAGATTTAGGTCATTTATGCAGTGCTTGAAAGAAGAGATCCGCCCTTTTCCCAGCATGGTTTTGCGTGTAAACCATATATTGCTTTCCCTTTGTTTAGAGTTTGGACTAACTTTTTTATGGTCGTCCAATGCCTTTGAAAGAGGCAGTGCACCGCTGGTACTTGCAGCAAAAAACAGTGTATTAGAACGAAGAAACCTTTTAATGTTCTCTCGTTTATATTGGAGGTTCGTCTCGTTTCTGTAATGGCACCTGGAATTATTTGTTTCGTATTTGAGTATTCTGCTTTTGAGCTTACCTTTATGGCACTCGTAGATGGTTCATTTTGCATCTCTTGTGCATGGTGCTCTTATTTTTACGTTAGAGACATACTCTATTCATCTTTTATTTTAAACGCAATTTACTTGATTTTTGTATCGATTTATAATAACACAAATAGTAGTTGTTCGCACGGTTGAGCCAAAAGAATGAGCATTTAGAAATTGCGACCGTTCGATTTAGAAAGCCAACGTGTCAACAAAAAGTATTTGAAAAAGTGCCAGAAAATTATGTATTCTTAATTTTAGTGCTATTTACGTAAATAACTTAGGAGCTTTTAGTTGAAAATGCCCTGAAAATTGTGAGCCTTTGAACAAGGCTAGCCCAATAAATTTTTAATTGTTGGACTGTAAACCAGCCCAAATACACAAACCCTTGATAAACCCTAATTTGAAACTGACTGTTCTGCAAATCAAAATCAAAGAAAATGGAGGAAGAAAACGACAAGAACCCGGAGACAGATGTAGCTCCGGCCATAATATCTGTTCACCCGACCCATAAGTTTGTTTCAGCTGCCGTTGGGTCGGACCTCAGAGTCTTCAATTTGCAGTAAGAAACCATACTTATCTGTTGTATTAGTAAAGTAGGATCCAACCGAATTATTGAAACTTTTTCTGCTATTATAATTCATTTGCAGGGAGGGTTGTGTAGTTACATTGACAGATGAATCAGGAGGCCATAAGGACTCAATTCGCGCTATTCGTTATAGTGCAAATGGGCAGCTCTTTGTATCTGCTGGAGATGATAAGCTTGTGAAGATTTGGGCCACTGATTCTTGGCGTTGTATTTATTCTGTGTAAGTCGTTATGAAACAATAAAGTGTATTTTTTGTTGAATATTTGAGTGATTTTGCAGGTGTATGCATCAACAATTTCAAATTTTTATGTGCACTTAAAATTTCTTAATAATACTGGTGATATGATGATTTCACTGAATTGACTGCGTGTTGCTGTTAATGTTGTTAACAGGGCTTCGGAAAAGAGAGTGAGTGCTGTTGGTATAAGTAACGATGGGATGTTTGTTTGTTTTGCGGATAAATTTGGAGTTGTGTATGTTGTGGATATAGAAGATCACAATGTGGAAGATTTAGTTCCAGTTATTAAGAAGGGTGTTCCCATTCTTTCCCACTATTGTAGCATAATTACTAGACTGGTACGGTGTATATATATTGTTTAATATTTTTATTTTTATCTTTTACTTCTTGTTATGTGAGAGCTCAGTTAAGTACGTTTTGATTAATTAACATGGTTGCTCTTCATGCTTCTATGTAGTATAAATTCATACTGCTATTATTTAGTAGTCATAGTCTTGAATTATGGATAGTTTGGTGGAGAAGATTCATTTATTGTTTTACCATATCTTTAGCATTCTTATTTAAATGTCATTGGTTGGGTCATTGTTTTACGGGAACTATTTTGCATTTCTGAGTATCATCTTACAGGAATTTTCACCAGATGGACGGTTCATTGTTAGTGCTGATCGAGACTTTAAAATTCGTGTAAGAGACCATCAGTGGACATTTTATGGTATATTTTATCTTTTTAGTAAAGGCGTTACCTTACTGTCTTTGTTGACAGGTTACTGTCTTTCCAAATAATCCAGTAAATGGAGCTCATGAAATACAGAGCTTTTGCCTTGGTCATACAGAGTAAGTGCTTCTCATAATCCCTAAGCATTTGATTCATTATCCATCAATCGTGTAGAGATGCATTAAATGTTAACCCTGATTATGCAAATTACCATGAATTAGTAGTGGCCATGGCAAAGATCATCTATATAAAATGTCCGGACTCCACAATCTTTGGTATCATTAGTTGAAGAGGCAGTTCTTATAAATCGCGAGTGAATAAAACATTTGGTTACCCAGTAACCCCAATAAATTACCTCACTTATGTTTAGTCTTCAGAATTTAATTTTACTTTAACCTCAATGCCTTGGATAATCACCCTCTTTGATTTCGTTTTTCTACTTCTTTCTTCTCTATTATTTTACTTTTTCCTCTCTTTATGGCCATTGACTGGTGAAGTTGACATTTTGTTGTGATTTGTCCATTGCGAGATTCATCTCTATTACTTTCAAAATGTTCTTCACTTTATGGCTGTTGACTAGTGAATATTAACATTTGGTTGTAATTTGTCCATTGCCAGATTCGTATCGTGCCTTACATTTGTTGGCTGTCAGGATTTTCCTCAGGGGCTTTTAGTCTCTGGAAGTGGAGATTCAACTGTGAGTATACTATGACTGATTATTGAAATTGTTTATAGATAATGAGTGCGTTCTACTTAGTTTTTCTAGCACCTGGATAAATCTAAATTGCTATGTATTCCAGGTTCGCTTGTGGGATCACACCTCTGGTTCTCTTCTTGATACCTGCAATGTTGGAGCTCAGGTATCTTCATTGTCCCAAATCAAAAATTCTGGACTCAGCTTATTCTCTTCCCTTCTTTTCCAGCAAGCTTGGCTAAGCTAAAGGGGAAAAAAAACTTGACTTTAAACTTCTTATCTCCAAACATGTTTGATTACTTACTCTTTTCTAATTTTTTTATTTTGTTTTATTTTTATAATGCGGAAAAATTAAGTAACCAACTTATTTTCAACTTTGACCAATAAAATTATTATTTTTATAAAGCTTAGCCAAACATGCAGGAGATATTGAACGTTACTTCATGCTTTCAATCCTTAAATCTGCAATTTGAGTTTAGCAATATATAAACTTCAGCTTAACGATCATATTTAATGTTTCAAACAATCATATTTTTAGTGCGCAAGTGGTCTATCATATACATAGAGTATTTATCCTTACATCATGTGGACTGATGATTAGTATTGAAGTTCTGACATCGGGCTCTATCCTTTTACGTTAGATTTGTGATGTAGTTTGAGGTTCTAGCTTCTTGTCTATCATTTTTCAGTAGTCTTCCGACACTTTCATCTTTTCTGGTTTTAATTTTCTCTATGTTCTATAGGCAGAATTTCTACATTTTAACGGAAAAGAAGAGGAGATCTTGCCTGCTGTCACTGATTTATGTGCGACCCCTGATGGTTCACTAGTTGCAGTAGCCATTCAGAGGTTAGCTACATTTTATTTATTAATGCTCATCTGTGGACAGTAATTTTTGGATTTTTTTCGTATGATTATGATGTTAAGCTTTGTATTCTAATTTTAGCTTGTCTGGAGTAATGCTGTTGAGATGCAACCAATCCACCAGAACTCTATCTGTTGCCAAAGTGAGTAGTTTTGTTTTTTAGAAGTGAGGAAATTTCTTGATTGCACATGAGGTGCAGAGTAAATTGGGAAAGTTGTACTGTTGGTTCCTAGGTTATTACCTAAGTAGCAAGTTGGTCTTCACAAAGGAGCTGAGTTGTCGTCAACAACGATTTACTGGAAACATGACGGTATGTGTCATTGAGGACTCTGTGCAACTATAACGAAAGGTTGGACCAACTTGTGACACGGGTGATAGGTTAGGGGCCACCGATGCAATTATCTCGAGCAAATTTGCCCTGTGTATATTAACCGTGACTTGTATCTAATGAGTGGTTCCCTTCTTTGGGGTAGGTCGTTTCCATCCCAGGAGAGACTTTCATTCCCACGAGCATTGGGGCCGCTTCTTCATCCCCAGTGTTATGGATGGTCATGGGTGCATCCAGCTTACACGCTTCTGAATCTATATCTTTGGCTCGTGTGAGGGGCATCTCGGGTTTTAGTACAAGCGCTTCTGAGTCTTTAGACCACAAGACGTCGGTCTTGGAAGATGCAGAAATACCTGGAGGGGAGTTGCTCCTTCAAACCCTTCAAGGGAAATTGTCAATCGGAAAAGAAGCTTTTTCAACTGCTGCAGAGGCTGTGAAAACTTCAATGCGCAATTTGTTAATCAAGAAGCAGTATTCAGCAGAGAGACGAGAATTCAGAAAGAAAGGCAGAAACGATATGAAAAGCAAACAATAGCTTAGTTTCGACACTAGCCAAGTCTTCTTGCTCGTTCGATTTTTTGGGGTAGGTAATACTTAATAGTGTCTTAGGATTTCTTGCAATCTTGTTAGTGTAAGAGTTATGAATTCAAGGAAGGTGTTGTACCATAGGTATTTTTTACACGGTGGAATAGGTGTAATCTTGGCCAGGCCTCTTTGAATTCTGGTTGATTCATTCTTGAGACGCCATTGGTTTCTTCAGCAGATTTTTACTTCTTATGGAGACATCAACAATACAGTTTTGGCATGTTTATTAAATTAAGTGGATATTAGAATTCGACTGGACAATATTAAAGAAAAGTAATTAAATTTAGTCTATTGATTTTACTAAGTAATAAACTCACTTTTAAGTAAAACGCTATTTATAATTGAAATTTTCAATTATTAGTAAAAATACTTGTAAGTAAATTTTAGTTAATTACTTATTAAGTAAATAAATACTCATAAGCGAAATTTTTAGTTAAAAGTCAAAATAATTCTTATAAGTAAAAAAACATTCAAGAAATGTACTTATAAATGATAGTATTTTAATATTTTTTTTTGAATACTTGTATTTTTCTAATATGGCACAAAAACGATAAATTACAACAATATTCCATAATTCACCTTAATCATATCTTCTAATTTAATGTGTGCCTTCGATATATCTCTGTTATGACAAGTACATTTATTTACCAGAAAATGTTTCTATTGTTTTGACATTGTCATTTTGGATACATATTTTTCATACCTACTAGCTACGAAAATAATTTAAAATAAACGCTTTCAATTATTTAAAGAAATTAAATTCTTGCTTGTGCTTACAAGATAAGAAAACAAATTCATAATGCCAAATAGATATGTGTTCATAGAATAATATTTATCTCTAGATTATTTTGAGGCGAAATCAAATAATAAACACAATTTTCTATCATATTTGTACATAAATGTTGGCTTGCAACATAGGAATTGTGTGCATTAGGATTTAGGACAATGACTTGCATTTATATGTATTATCAAATCATTTTCATAAAAAGAAAAATGAACACTAGAATCCAAAAGAAGTAGAGGTGGGCCCTTATCTTGCTGGCGTAGTTTTATTTGTTTTTATTTTCTCTCACAATAATGCATCTTAAGAGCATGTTTGGCTAAAGTCTAGAAGTAACATTATAAGTAATTTTTAAGCTTAAAAAGAAGGCTCTTATTCTTCTTTAAAATGGAAACAAAACAAGCAGTGTCTCCACCCTTTTTCTCTCTCGTCTCCATTTTCTGGCAAGTTGCTCTGTCTATGTTGCTAATTTGCTTTTCTTGATTGAATTAAAAACACACTCACATAGATACACAAAGGCTATTGAATCTTGTTGATCATCAATGCAAATCTGGGCTTGATTTTGACTATTTGCTTGTATGGAAAAAGGGAAAAAAAGATTGGGTCTTTTTTATATCAGTTTCATGGAGGCTAATGAGATTTATCACTATTTTCTACCCTTCTCTTTTGTTTTATTTTTTCATAAATTCCAGCTTTTGAGTGGAAAAGCCAATTTTTGCTTTTTCTTTTATGACTTTTTTCAGTTCAGTGCCTTTAGCTGTTACTCAAGAAGGCCAAAATTTCCAATGGTTTCAGGTTAGTTCTTTTCTTTAAACCCATGTTCATTTTCTTCTTGAATTTTTGGGATTTATAATTATTTTTTTCTCTCTTTTGTTGTTGTTGTTATTCTTGCAGGGAAATTTTGGTAAAATAAATAACCAAATAGAGATTAGAGATACTGATGTTGAGGAATAAATCTAGAGCAATGACTAGCCCAAAAAATCCCACAGCCTCAATTTCATCTTTCTTGGTATCACCAAGATTTTTTAATGGGATTTTAACAAAGAATATTTCTGAGGTAGAATCTGTAGTAATGAGTCCAACCTCAATTCTTGACACAAAAAACTCATCAAATTCTGCTAACCCTTTTGGCTATGAAAAATATTGGTCCAAATCCTCAATCCCATCTCCAAATTCTTGTAATAAACTAGACTCAGAAGCCATCGGACTTGCCTTGATTGACTCAATCAATGATGAGAAGAATGAAGGGAATTTTTCAAAGCCAATTAGCAGAATGGTTCTGTTTGGATCAAAACTTACAGTTCAAATTCCAAACCTTGTTCCCTCTTCCATTTCCCCCGTCGGATCACCCATATCTCCAGCTGATTTTGGAATTAAGAATAGGGATTCTCAGTTGTTGAGTCCTTTTTCTAGCATCCCAGCAAAGGATTCCCCTCAAAGTTTTACTAGGCAGCTATCTTTGAAGGAAATGGAACTTTCTGAGGATTATACTTGTGTAATCACTCATGGGCCTAATCCAAAAACAACACATATATTTGATAACTGCATTGTTACAAGCTGCTGTGGGGATCCTAATTTGTCTGATAACAAAAGGGAATTTGATTTTGAAGCCAATTATTCAGTTTCTCCTCCTGTGGAATTTCTCAATTCTTGTCATACATGCAAAAACACTCTTGGAGATGGCAAAGATATTTACATGTACAGGTTAGTCAAATTTTTATTCCGCCTTCGATTGTCAAAATAGTGTTCGTTTCAGGCCAAATGAATCCGCCCTGCAAGTGGACGTTTAAAATTTTAGATGAGTGGTTGAACAGATTTAGAGTCTAATACGGTCCAATGATTTACATACATAGAATGGCTTGAATTCAGAAAATTATTGGGTTGAGCCAATTTTGTCTTCGCAATGATTTCATGGGAGTTCATAATTCATAAGAGTTCCTCGTCTTTTATTTCTTTATTGTTTCAATGATTCAATACTTAAAAAATTCTTGACCTTTTTCTGGTGCAAAAGTGATTATTCTCTCTTTACAGGGGTGAAAAAGCCTTTTGCAGCCATGAATGCCGCTACCAAGAAATGCATTTTGAAGGGATAATGAATCCAGAGCTGGATGATTCACTTATGTTATAAATTCACCGTGTTTCCCTTTCTTGCTTCAGAATTATATGGCATCTTTAAAGGGATTTTATGTCCTCAATTTGATGAGTTGGAATAATTTAACCTAAAGGACTCGAGAATTTCACGCCGATTTTGATGTTTTCTTTGTACTTTTTGCTTACATGGTTCAAAAATTGTACTTTTTTTGTCCATCGTCCATACAATTTGCCTTAATTTGTGGACATGTCAAAATCCATAATTCCAAGAACCAGTTTTGCAGTGCTTCATTACACGAGATAGCGAACCATTATATATATTAATATATACACACATGCATAAATATTGCTCGTTTTGCTTACACAATGAAATTTTTATTTTCAACTGCATCTTTCCACCCCACAACTTCTATTAACTTTTCAATTATACATTTTATCAACTTTTATTAAAATCTACTAAAAATATGATGGCCCACCTGCATTTGGTAAAATTACATTTTGAAAATGACAACCATCATCAAATTTTAGGTTTGGTGAGGTTGCATACCGGAAAACCATTGATTTGATGTAGTTAAGGAAGCACATATAAAGATTAGCAACGACAATTAGAGCTTCACATGTTTCAAGTTTTGTACAAAACAACATTTTCCAACAAACTTGAGACAAATATAAAACACTAGAAACTTAAACCATAACTTGACAAGTATGGTGTTTCAAACAACACTATAAAACGGAGCATAACCAACATCTAGAAGATCCACGAAACAAAATGCATAACGTTTCCCAACAGACTTGCTATAACAAACAGAACCAAAAGTACGATGCAACAATAATACCACAAGCTTTGCAGACAACTCCTGCAGATTCTTCTTCAATTAGCTCTTTGCCAGAACTGGTAAAACGTAAAACAAAATGTCAGTGAAGACATTCATGATACAATATCATCATAAAAAGACAGTGAAAACCAGAAAATATTACCCGTGAACAGCTTGGTGTGGTCAACAATCTCCAATGTATAACGGCTTTAGAAAGAGAGGTGGAGAAACCCACTCCCAACAACAGTGGACAACAAAGGAAATGGTGGGGCTTGCAAGAAGAGTTCGATATAAATCGAGCCTAAGAACTAAGAGCTGAAGTGAAATCATTTATCTCAACTTTCCTTCCCATATTTCTTTTTAAAAAATCAGAAAATATGGTAAAGGGAAAGCCACGTCTTCGCAGAGCAAAGACAAGTCGAATCCTATTTGAAAAGCTAGAGAAAAAAGAGAAGTGAAGAGGATAAAGGAGGTAAGAAGATCGAATGAAATCAGCTAATTCAGACATCCATAAACAAAAGTACGCATAAGAAGCCCAGTAACCAGGTATTTGAACTGAAAAGAACAAGGGCAATCATGGAATAGGCTAAATCAAATATCAGGCTGGGAGAAATGGTTAAGAGGGAGATGAAAACAAAATCCGATCCAAACTAATCAGATCAGGATGCTATAGTATGTACAACTTGTATATAACTAAAAATCTAACTCTTAACTGAAAACAAGGAGAAATAACTAACAGAATGAGCAGTTCTATGAGGAAGATATACTGGAGGGCTGGAAATCAATACGTCATATGATCAAAGAGAATGCAGCCCCCTCTAAGCAGAACAGATGATTGAGCAGTCAATTTGGTAACCATGTCAAAAGGACTAAATGCCGACTATCTATCACCATTTCAATGGATTGCCAGTCATCAATTATAGCTTCTGCTTCAAGTACCTTTGGCCTAGTTAATATCCATGTTCAACCAACCAAATGAAATTCTACTACGCCCAACCAAACCCCCACATCAACTTTTCAGATATCTGGAGATAGTCAACCAACCAAACCATAACAGCTCTTGCACCAGCAACAACACCACCACCATTTCCGAAAACCTAATGAAACTACAAGCAAGTTGTGCTGCAAACATACTTTATTCATTAATATATACATATACTACTAACTCACTTCCAAACTAAACCAGTATCTTTATTTACAGGAGCCCCGACTGCTCCCAGCACATCATTCATCAGCAATATCAAGATTGAGGATGCGACGAAGGGTCTTAGTCGCAGAGTCAGCACTATCAAACAGATCAATAGGTGAGAAACTATGCCCCCCGGTTGGGGAAGCAGGGGCAGATTTAGCCGTAGGGGGTAAATCAAATTCAGGGGCTGCTGTACGCAAGCCAAGTGAAACCGCCCTTTTCGATCGGAGTGAAAATTTTGGCATGGGCAAAGAACTCGGTGGAGGTGAGCAGGAATAAGCAGGTCCAGCCCAGCGTTCAGAGAAATGGAAATCATCCTCACAATCCCCCTCTTTGTTATCGAAATCGATCTCAATTGGGATTGGAATCACTGTACTTTTTGAGTTCTTTTTCAAGCTTTTGTGGTCTTCATTAACAAAAGTTGACGAGGTCTCGGGTGAAATTGAATTGGAAAACTCCCTTTTGCTAACAGGGGTTGTGGTGCAAGATTTATGCCGGTTTGGAAGTAAACCTGCACCGGACTGGAAAGCGCGGCAATTGATACCCCCATGAGAATTACCACTAGGCAGGGACCCATATCGACCCGGTCCATGCTCACGATTTCTACCATAATATTGATGATGATTCCTATGATGACCAACAGCAACTAAAGTCTCCATCTCCATTAATTCACCTAGATCTATCAGTTTGTTCAACTTCTCCCTGATTCACAGATCTTAATTTCTAAGATAATTTTAAAAAAAACAAAAAAAACTGAGACAACTAACTCCGAAAATAAGGTCTTTGGGTTTCCATTACTACAAAACGATAAGAAAATTTAGATCTTCTCCATAACCACCAGAATCTGAGCAGATCGACATTGATTTCAGTAAACACGACCCATACATCGAACATAAATATGTATTTGTATGTATCCACGAGCACCACCCTCTCACTCTTCAGTTTCTTCAGATCTATTCAAATCACATCAAAAACAAAAAATTGAAAACTGAAACAAAAAAAAAAAACCTCACGTTCAAAGAGAACTAGAAAGATTTACTCATTAAACAAAAAAAAGAAAGAACAGAAAATCAAATCAAATCAAAGTTGATGAGAAAATACCTGATTATTTTAGTGAAGACTAAGGAAATGGTGCAGATTTGCGAGATGGATGCGTTAAGGGTGAGATTTTTTTCTCTCTCTAAATATGTGAGTGTGTAGGAGTATGAGTACGAGACTTGTAGAAAGAGAAAGATCAGACGGCAATTGAAGGTTCAGATTTCACAGCTTGAAAGCGATTTGAAAGCGATTGGTTCTTTCATTTTTCGTTTAAAGCAGATTCTGCGGATCTGAAAAAGAGTCTCAATTGCGTTTAAATGTTGCCATAGGCACGGCGTACTGGAAGATAGGTGATTTACCAAAAGTGCCCTTCCAGTTTTTGTAAATTCCACCTGAAGTCTCCAACTTTGTTAAAGTGTCAATTCATTTCTTCAACTTACTATTCGTGACGCATAGGTACCAACCTTTCAAATCTGTACAAGCATGGTCCCCATAGGTTTGAAAGGCCAAGGACATAGATACACAAATAACAATTTGAAAACATGAATGTCACACTTAGAAAAAAAAAAAAAAAATCAGTGTCGCAAGTTAAAACTTAATACTTTATAATTACAATTACTTGTACTTGGTGAATTGCAAAGAATAGATTGTTCAAGCAAGAGAGTCTAGAAGGAAAATTTGTGCCATTCATTCTCAACCAATGGTCTCGATAGCAATGTCATCCTCATTCTATAATTCGTGAAAAGAAGATCTTGAATTTATGAGTTTAGTTGTGGGTTGGTCCTTACACTCAAAAATTTGATCAATCTAATCCTTAGGGCTTAGGGCCTACTTTGAAGTTTGGAGTTTCGCTATACCGATTATGAGCATTTTTAAAGTACTGATTTTGAGCATTTATAATCGGATCGATTTTGAGTAGTTTTAGTAACGATTTTTAAAATAATCAAACATATACTTGAAAATGTATTATTCTCCGAATCCGAAAAGTTTGTTAAAAGAATCACATTACGTATATATCCCTTATTAAAATTTTCTTTTATATGAAATTTTTTTACTCATAAGTAATATTTTACTTATAGATAATTTAATTAACATATAAGTTAATATTTAATTTAAAATATTAAATAAATTTAAATTTTTACTTAAATTTTTAAGTTAATATTTTTTTACTTATAGGTAAAATTTACAATTATAAGTTAATTTTATACTTTTAAATAATTTTAAGTGACTTTTTTTATATTTTATAAGTGAATTTTTGTCTTATTAGTAGTATTTTTATTTTATAATAATTTTGTTTACATAAAAGTGATTTTTTACTTAAAAGCATTTTTTTAAATGATAAATACTTTTTTAGTTAATGTATTCTTATTTACAATTATTTTATAAAGAGTGAAATTAGAAGACAACATGAGAAACAGTCAAAATTTGTCGATTTGATGGGTTGAGAGAACTAATCAAAATTACACTACATCAATTTTGAGTGATTTTTAAACCATTTAAAATCAGTGCTCAAAACTAGCAAACATCGATTTTTTCATCCCCTCACAAATAGTACCACTCAAAATCGGTTAAAAAAAAAAACTCCCAAACATGCCTTAGTATTTGAAGGTAGAATGTTACTACCTATCGTCCTTGATTTTAGAGGAAGTTAGACGTGGGTCTGAACTTTTACAATATGTTGTTGCTTATTGATGTTCCTGATTGTAGATGGTAACTGGGGTGCTGGTTCTGCGAAGGACGGTGACCGAAAATGTATTGAAGCTAAGGATTGGATTGGGAAGAAAGAAATGTATGGACTGCTAAAGGGGACTTTTTTCATTTTTTTTTAATCGGTGAATGTGAATATTATAGATTAAAATCATGTACAAATACACCGAACATACTCGGGCAAACAAAAATCAAGTATAAGTACAAGTACATTGAACATACTTGAACGATCAAAAATCAAGTACAATACAGATACACCGGGCAAACAAATGAGAACTAGTACAAACGACAATGATCTAATGACCTAGCGTCAAAGACTCAAGATGAATTCAATCATATGGATACAAAAAAAAAAAAAACATAACTTTGTATGCGTGTATTTTAATCTGTCTAACAACGCTATCAACTTGCGCTCTTAGATCTTCAAAAAATTTCATGTTTCGTGTTATCCATAAGTGGTAAACAGTGCTAGCAAGATCAAATTTTTTAGCCTTACTTTGTCAAGATATCCTTCGGGCCTCCTTAGTCTATTTCAATGCACTCGATAATGTAGACATAGATCGTCTAATGCCAAGCCACAAACAAACATTTTCCTAAACGGAAGCACTAAACTGACATGTGAAGAAATGGTGTTGTTCCGTTTCAATCCCAATACCACAAAACAGCAATTTTGGTCAATCTCCCAAGTGTGTAAGTTTATCCTTAGTAAGCAACTTGGACTTAACATCAAGTCATAAGATAAAAGCATGCTTAGAGGAGACGTAAGCATTCCAAACATTTGTTGCCAATGCAATTTTCGGCCCCTTCAACCTCAAATGTTCATAGGCTGCACAATTCAAGCTGCTCGAGGTTACACATGTCGCCAGCCTGAGTGCACCTACTCGTGTTCGTTCAAGCTGGCTACCTACAAATCTGCCCAACTGCATATGTGCGTTTGTGATAAGTGTATAAAAATACACTTATACGTTGCCTTAAATCATGATATTTTATTATCTTTTTTATTAAATTTCACTTAATTTATATTATATTGTGTTTTGTATGTAGAATTTTATGTTTAATGAAGAATTGAAGAAATGAATGTAAAAGTGACGAAAAATGATAAAATTTAAAGACGAGTTTTTTGGAGAGAAATAATATATTAAATGAGTTGAAATTAAATGGTCCATAATAAATTTGTGTTGAAGATTTTAATTAAGACTCATATTTAATATATTTGATATATATATATAGATATATGTATAGTAAATAGGAGGAAGACAAAGACGGAAAGAACGAGAGGTGCACAGATAACAGAGAAGGAGAAAGGCCGTTAAAGGCAGAAAAGAAGGATAGAAAGAAAGAAGAAAAGAAAAGAGAGAGAGAAAGAGAGAGAGAGAGAGAGAAGAGGAGAGGGACAGAAAAGAAAGTCAAAAGAAGAAAAACGCATAGAAGAAAGAAAGAAGGAGAAAAAGAAGGAAAAGATAAAAGAGAAAAGGAAAAAGAAAAGGGAAGGAAAGGGAAGAAATTGTAAATATCAAAAAAATTTACGTTTCGTCAATTTTTTGTGATATTTTTTCACTTTTTCATATTTTTATCT
>CAIGRN010007420.1:0-37791 GCA_903798345.1 Fraxinus anomala | reverse complement strand
AGCTCGCCGTTGACAAACGAGCCGAGCGGCTCATTTGTCAACTAGCTACGAGCTCGGCTCGTGCTGTCAGACAATTGTATATTATTAGGCCAAAGCCTATTCCTCATCATTGCCCTGGGTCGACATTACAACCCAGCAAATGTGATGTGTATGTTGCTTTGTTTGAAGAAGATATAAGGAATGAAAGAAAAGAATGGTACCTTCTAAAATTTCGAATGGTTTGAGAGTTCGCAGTTTGAAAACTAACAGAAGAACCAATAAAGGAATTGATGTAGAATATAATGTTGCTGAATTGAATCAAAATTGAGGAAAAGTAATCACATTCTCGAAAAAGGCCGACGATACGAGTTCGGCCATCCGAGTTCATATAGGACTCAATAACTGATTTTTAAAGTTTTAGCACTATTTTTGCCATTTAGTTTATTTCAAATATTTAATTTTAGCTTGTTTAAGTTAGGTTTTCATTAATTTTAGTCCTATTAAACTAGGTTTTCATGTAAACCCTTATAAAAGAAAGATTATCTCATTATTTTTTATTACCTTTTATTAATAAAATTTCGTGAGTTTAATTTTTCATAATTTAGTAGATTCCATAATTCGTATTCTTAAGATTTTCACTTAAATTCCTTATTTCGCACTACGTCGATGATTCTCCATCTACATCAGTAATTCACATGTTGTGGTTGCATTTGATGAATTTCTTGAGGTGGTTGAATCTGCTGTTAGTTTTGAAATACTTGACCAACAGGAATTATACTTCTCGTAATGGAAGTGATTCCTGAGACGGTCGCAGCAAGGATCAAATTGATACAAAATTGCTTGCAGAATTCTTCTAAACATTGGAAGACTCCATCTCATTTGTCTTTCATTTGGTGAATTCTTTTGTTATATTCTTTACAAAAAAATAAAAATTCTCATATTCTTATTAACTCTTATGTGCAACTTTCACGTACTTTCTTGTTCGTTATGAATAAAGTAGTCCAGCGCCAATTTCGACTTCAACTACCAAGTGGCATATATGTTCAAAATAATCTAATGAAACCACCAAAATTCAGGATTTAGTTGAAAGCAAACCTTACTAATTGTTTAACAATGTCTCCATAATAATAAAACTTACATAAAACTATTGCACGTTAATTGCACGTGCCAAGCACTAATATATTATTAATAGACATTGTCGACTGAATCAAGGTTGGGTAGAAAAACTCAGACGGACACTGTCAAGTATTTAAAGTTGGGTATCTTGGAAAAAACAAATATTGGTTAAACAAATTGCAACCGGAGAAGATTATTTTTTCTTGCCACAATGAAGAAATAGTGCGATGTTGGATTAATTTGCCACATGGGACGTAAATATATACATATATTCAATCTTGCACTTTGAATATAATACATCCACATTTGAAATTTTAAATTAGCTAATGCACACGAGATTATAAGTAGAGCATAAGACCCTATTAAAAAAAAATAAAAAAGAGTTGAAATAAAAATTCACATATTTCAAATTATTTCTCTTTTTATTTGAATAATCATTTGGTACGATTAGTACTAAACACCAATATAGATGACATTTAAGTGTCATTAATTGATTAAACACCTTAAAGTAAGAAAATAAGTCATATTAAAATGCCTTATCATTTATAATCACGTAGACTGATGTAATAATACCAATAGCAAACCGACCTTGCCCAACGGTGGGTGAGCGACTTAATTCAACTCATTTAACACCCCCAAGAGCTTGTTGACTGTTTGGGACCAGATTTTTTTACCTCATTTTAATGAAAATTCCAACCATTACATGTAGCAACAGCCGCAACTTTTGACTGCACCATCTCACAGTGGGACTCCTCTGTTGGAAAAAAGGTCAAAAAATTAATTCTTGTGCTCAAATAATGGAAAACAAACAGGGCACTTATTTTACATGTAAATCCAAAAAACATTCTACACCCCGGCAAAAAAAAAAAAAAAAAAACTATTACAAAATATATTTTTCCCAAAAAATCGGAGTCAAACACACACACCCTATATATGTTAGCAAAAGTTTTATTTTTTAGGTACTTGTAATTAAAGAATTAATTTATCATAGGTATCGGAATCTCATTTACCAGCCAAATAGTTTTAAGTAAAGTCATTGTTAATTTTTTTCTGTTTATCATAATATAGAGACAATTTCAAATTAAGAGTGGAATTTACATTAAATTATCAAACTCCAAACTCATGTAGTTATAAATTCTAGAGAAAATTTTCTTACTGTATCCTAATGATTTCAACTCATAAGTGCATTTTAAGAAGTTGTTGAGTTCTGTGTAAAGGTATTTAATGAGAACGGTTAAATTAATTTTGCTGTAACTTATCATTAATCAATTAGAAACTCCATAATTTAGGCCATGAAAACTTGAGCGGGTCCAGTTCTAAATATCCGCTTTTACATTACTAGTAGTAAGCACGTGTGTTGCACGTTTTTATGTATCGAATGATTAATATGTGTAATGTTTTAGAAGTACTAATACTGTTTTCAAAGTAGTTGAAGGTATTTGATATTGTTAAAAGAAATATTTAAGTGCAATATATATAATTTTTTTATGAAATTATGTATTAATGTGAAAATGTTAAATAAATTTAAATGTAATGTTATGTTATGATTACAATACCACCTCTTTATATACAATATTTTTTTGAAAACATTCCACATTGTTTCTTCTTTTTATTTTCTGCTTTTATCAAAACTTTTGTTATTTGCATAGAAATTCCGCGAGAAAGTGCAACATATAGTTGCCCATTAGATAATACATTTTTTAAGAAGGTATATTACAATAGTAGATACTATTTGTCTTTGGGCCTTGTAAATAATCATTGCAAAGTATAGACGTATTGTAAATTGTTTCCTTTTGAATTTGAATGGATGCACTTCGTCATTTGCTGGAGTTAATAGGAAGTGTAGAAGGAAAACTTGTATTTCAACATGTTGTTATTTCTGCATTGATAATATATTTTCTTGAAATCACGACAAATCATTTTTGTTCATTGCAAAGATTGTTGGATGGGTCTAAATTCACCAAGAGCATCATTAGACAATTTCTTTTCAAAATTAACTTACTTGGTGGGATACCATTTGACAATAATGTATTTACGAACTCCTCTTGATAAAATTGATTTGTATCATCTATTGATTCGTCAAAGTTGACAAATTTTTCAATTTCTCCAAGAAATAAACTAATTAGTTTGTCATCGAGGTCCACTAATTTTTGGTTGAAAGAATTCCACGTGTCATATAGTCAGAAGTGTTAATGTAATTGGTGAGTTTGTGAACAAAAATGACTAAATTTAATATGCTGTAAAAGTCAAGGAGTAAGTTGAAAATATTATAAGTCGAGTTGTATTACATCTAGGGTTCGAGAATGGAAAAAATGAAAAAAGGGCACCACAATTTCGCTAGATTGTCGTCCTGATTTCGCTTAAGCAACATAAACAGAAACATCGTCGCTCACTTGTCACCTTGTCCTCGCTCGAGAGACACCATGTCGCTCGCCTGTCGCTAAACTCTCACTCGAGCGATAGTATTATCCGAAAAGTTTTAATTCGTGTTTTAATGGCTTTTTATCTGGCACATTCAACCCTAAACCTACAGTATAAATATCAGCACGCCTCAAAACGGTTTTTCTAAGGTTAAATATTGAGAGAACACATAATGCTTCATATCTACTTCATCAAATTAATCCATAGCTTTCAACCTTCGTTATTCTATTTGTTTTTCAGTGAAAAAATTAAACACACTTAATCCAAATACCAAACTGCTTACTTTCTAAACATCTGTTAGAGTTCTGAATATCAAGGGAATGTGATTGGAGTTCCAATTGTTGTTGGAACGTGAAGTTTTTCGTTGATCCAAAGGAAATAGACGAATTCAAAAAATCGAGAATTGGTATAGGAGCACGCAATCCAGGAGGGCTTTGAAAATTACAGCCGGGATTTGGTGCTGGGGCATGCAATCTAGGAGGATTGTGGAATTTGCAGTCAGGAGGTCAGAAAGTACTAGTGGTAGTCGTGTCTGACAGACTATAAGTTTAAATTCGTTTATAGTGAATTTTTTACTAGCAAAGTGCCCGAAGTTTATACACAGTTGGGTTTCTCCGTGATCATTCTGTATTATTTACTGTTTTTATATAACTGCGACAGTTCAATATAGGAAAATTGGATTGATTGATTAACCATCTAGAGATAATTAAAAATGACTTGTTGCTATTTAATTATTAGATTTTAATTCTGCATAATCACCTATTCACCTCCTTCTAGGTGTAATTTAGGTCGAACCTCGTAATTTCAATTGGTATTAGAGCCACATTTCGATTCATGACCCATAAATTAATCTAGATGAGTTAGTCACTATCTGTGCCTCCATTTTTTTTCACGGAAGTAACTATGCATACTGGAAGGATCGAATTAGAGCATTCCTTAAATCCTTAGATGAGCGTATCGGCTTAGTACTGTGAATGGTTGGACTGCACCTAGTTCTACGGTTAATAATGAAGTAATTCACACTCTCATTACTAATTGGACAAGAGCAAATTTAGATGAATGCAACTTGAATAGTAAAGGGCTTTATTGCCTGTTTATAGCTGTGTCTGCAGAGGAGTCTAGGAGAATGTCGATGTGTGATACTTCGAAAGAAGTTTCAAATATTTTAGAGACCACACACGAGGGAATCAAAACTGTTAAGGACTCTAAACTGCAGATGTTAACCTCTAGGGTTGAAGAAATTAGAATGAAGGATGATGAATCGTTCGATGAATTCTATGCGAAGCTATATGGCATAGTTAATTCAAGTTTTATCCTAGGTGAGACGATTCCCAATTCCAATGTACCAAAACTATTAAGAACTCAAAACTGCAAATGTTAATCTCTATGTTTGAAGAAATTAGAATGAAGGACGATAAAGAGTGCGATGAATTCTATGCGAAGTTTAATGGCATAGTAAACTCTAGCTTCAACCTAGGTGAGAAGATCCTTGAGTCCAAAATAGTTTGAAAAGTTCTTAGATCTTTACCTGAGACGTTTAGACCTAAGATTAAAGCTATTCAAGAAAATAAGGACTTAAGTACTATTAAGATAGAGGAACTTGTTGGATCACTTCATACCTATGAACTCACCATATCTCAACCGAAGATGGTTAAATCCATACCATTAGGGAAGATGAAAGTGAGTCTACTGAGGCTGAGACCCTCAGGGACGACGAAATAGCTTATTTCGTTAAGAAATTTCAAAAAGCGATGAAAAATAGGAGAAAACCTCAAGAAAAGAAAAATGATGTCACAAGTAGATTTCCGAAAGATAAGCGTGATAAGAATAATCCTAAGACTTCTAGTAAGAAAACCTAGTCAATTAAATGTCATGAGTGTCAGGATTTTGGTCACTATAGGAATGAATGTCCTAACTTTAAGAAGAATTTGAATAAAAGAATGGGTAAGGCATTAGTAGTGTTTTTGACTGATGACAAATTAGATTCGAGTGTTCAGAGTGATACCTTTTGCGGTGAGGATGAACAAAACTTTATGACTTTCACATCAATAGCTTAGATTGAATATGATAAGAAAAGTGAAAAGGTGGAAAATGATGGAACATAGTGAGGACTTTGAGGATGAGACCAATATTCATGAGTCTTATCGACAGCTATTTGAGGAGTCTTAAAATCAAGAAGGTCAATAAGGTCGTACTAAAAAAGGTTAATGAGCTTGAAAGAAAGGGAGAGAGATACTCATAACTGACCTTCAGGACTCTACCAAAAATTTGAGTGAGTTGAAACTTGTTAATGAGAATTTAGAAGCTAAAATTAAATCTTTAACAAATGACCTAGAAAAATCTAATACTCACCTTCATTCCTTCATGAGTGGTATTCAGAAACTCGATAATCTGTTAGAGATGAACAAGTCTGCTGGAAATAGGCACGGTCTATGATACATTCAAAATGGTAATATTACCGCTAGTACATCCAAGACCACATTTATCCTAACTACCAACAAAGTTAGGAATACTGTTAATCCTAAACCCAATGGCAACAATGTTTTAGGTTCGAGGCCTACTAGACAAAGTAGGATCAATCGTCCTATAAATCAACAACAACCGCCGCGTAGTTTTGAACCTAGGTTTATTTCCACCGATCACAATTGTGATGCACTGGGACACATAAGACCTAGGTGTCATAAACTTGATACTAGAAGTGGAAGTCATGATATCTCAAACAAGGTCAACTTCCTTACCAATTAAGTTAGCCGCTTAACTGAGATGACGACTCGGTTAACTAGGATTACTTATGCTTTTAAGAAGGTTTGGATTAAGAAAAATAATCTTTCTAGATCTAATGAATAATTAAATTGCTATGTTACCCACGTTACACTTAAAGCTTAAAATAACTCTATGTGGTATCTTAATATTGTATGTTCTAGACATATGTGTAGTAATAAAGCCTTGTTCTCTACTCTTGATGATTGGAATGGCTGTATGGTTACTTTTGGAGACGGGACTACTGTACCTATCCTAGATAAATGTACTGTTAATATATTTGGATTGCCTGCTATCTCAGATGTACTTTATGTAAAAGGTTTAAAGTCTAATTTGTTAAGTATTAGTCAAATATGTGACACTGATTTTGAGATTAGTTTTGTCAAGAAAATGTGTACTGTGTATGATTCTACTGGTATCGTTGTCCTCGAAGGTATAAGAACCTCTGACAATTGTTAGGGAGTTCTTCCTAGTTCCAATTATGTGTGTAGCAGTGCCAAGATTGACTCAAAGGGCTACAGATACATTGGTGAATGTGGAGTTTTGAAAGTGAGCCAGGGAGCTCTTGTTGTCATGAATGGGCATAAAAACTCTACACAGATGTACATTTTACACGGTTTCACAGTGATTGAGGATACATCAGTTTCTACTTCTTCTTTGATAGATGAAAAAGTTACAAAACTTTGGCATATGCGGCTCAGGCATATGAGTGATAATGGGATGGAGGAGCTGAGTAAAATAGGACTTTTTGATGGACAGAAGACCAGTAAAATAGAGTTTTGTGAGCATTGTGTATTTGAAAAATAGAAGAGAGTCGAATTTATTAAAGGAAGACACAACACGAAGAGAACACTTGAATATATCCATTCAGATATATGGGGAACAACCAAGGTACCATCTAAAGGAGGCTATTATTACTTGTTGACAGTAATTGATGACTCTCCAAGAAAGTTTGGGTGTTCTTCTTGAAGTAGAAGAGTGATGTGTTTGGGACCTTCAATGAGTGGAAAACATTGGTAGAAAAGCAGACCGAAAAGTAAGTAAAATGTTTACGCACTAATAATGGGTTGGAGTTTTGTTCAGATGAATTCAATAACTTCTGCAGGGATGAGGTATCTTGAGACACTTGACAGTGCTTGGAACTCTTCAATAGAATGGTGTGGCAGAACGGATGAACAGAATCTTGATAGAAAAGGTTCGTTGTATGGTTTCAAATTCTAGGTTGTCTAAGTCTTTTTGGGCTGAAGTTGTTACTACAGCTTGTTTTCTGATTAATCGCTCACCCTCATTTGCCATTGATAAAAAGACATCAGAAGAGGTATGTTTTGGTAAACTTTCTTACTATTCTGATTTGAAGATTTTTGGATGTCCAGCTTATGCTCATGTGGATAATGGAAAGTTGGAGCTTAGGTCCAAAAAGTGCATCTTCCTTGGATATAAATCAGGTGTAAATGGGAATAAGTTGTGGTATCCCGAGACTAGCAAGGTGGTTGTTAGTAGGAATATAGTATTTGATGAACTTGCTATGGTTCTGGTTCACCTCTTAGGGATTCTGATTAAATTGAGGAGCAGAATTATTCAATTCAGGTGGAGTTGAAAATTGGTTCAGAGAAACAATCAGAGGTTACAGAACAGTCTATTACAGATCAGTCCAGTTTGGGATTGACAGACGGCAATATATTGCCTACTTCGCAAATGGATTAAATTTCCACGGTATTCTATAGCTAAAGATAGACCTCGCAAATGGATTAAATTTCCATAGAAGTATGGGAAAGCAGATTTTGTAGCTTATGCATTAAGTGTGACTGAAGAGATTGATTCCATTGAGAAGTCTGCTACATATTCAGATGTAGACAGTTGTAGTGATTCTAGCAGATGGNATATATTGCCTACTTCGCAAATGGATTAAATTTCCACGGTATTCTATAGCTAAAGATAGACCTCGCAAATGGATTAAATTTCCATAGAAGTATGGGAAAGCAGATTTTGTAGCTTATGCATTAAGTGTGACTGAAGAGATTGATTCCATTGAGAAGTCTGCTACATATTCAGATGTAGACAGTTGTAGTGATTCTAGCAGATGGATGATTGCTATGCAGGAGGAGATGGAGTCATTGAGCAAAAATGACAATTGGGACTTGGTGAAATTACCTAAAGATAAAATGGTGGTTTACTGTAAATGAGTGTTCAAAAGAAAGAAAGGAACATCAAGGATTGAAGATGCTAGATACAAGGATAGATTGGTGACAAAAGGCTACAGTCAGATTTCGAGTGTTGATTTTACAGATGTATTTTCACAAGTTGTGAAGCATAGTTCTATTCGGGCTTTACTTGGAGTGCTGGCTAAAAATAATTTGGAGCTTGAACAAATGGATGTCAAGAAAGCATTCTTACATGGATAACTTGAGGATATCATCTACATGCAACAACCAGAGTGGTTCAAGTTTCAAATAATGAAGACTATGTGTGCTTGTTGAAGAAATCCTTGTATGGATTAAAGCAGTCACCGAGGCAGTGGTATAAGAGGTTTGATTTATTCATGACTGCTCATAGTTTTGATAGATGTAATTATGATAGTTGTGTGTACTTTAGAAAGGAATATGGTGGATCAACTACATATTTGTTATTATATGTTGATGATATACTCATATCAGCCAAGGATAAAATAGAGGTCAGAAAATTAAATTACAACACAGCAAGAAGTTTGACATGAAGGATTTGGGTGCAGCAAAGAAGATTCTTGGAATGAAAATGTTAAGGGATAGAAAGGCTGGCAGTTTGTATTTGAGTCCGAAGGGATACATTGAAATTGTGTTTAAAAGATTCAATATGGTGAAAGCTAAGGCTGTCAGTACTCCATGGCTGCCCACTCCAAATTATCATCTAACTTGTATCCACATTCAGATGAAGACATTGATTACATGTCTCTGGTTCCTTACTCCAGTGCAATTGGTTCACTTATGCATACTATGGTTTGTACAAGACCTGATTTGGCACATGCGGTTAGTGCAGTTAGCAGATACATGGCTAATCCTGGCAAGAAACATTGGAAAGCACTGTAGTGGATCTTCAGATATTTGAGGGGCTCTTCAAATACTTGTTTGCAATTTGGTAGAAATTCAGATGGAATCATCGGTTATGTAGATTCAGATTATGCAGAAGATCTTGATAAGAAGATATCACTTACAGGGCATGTGTTTACATTGAAGGCTTTGCTATCAGCTGGAAAGCTACTCTACAAAACACAGTGGTTTTGTCTATAACAGAAGCAGAATACATGGTCATTACAGAGGAGGCTATATGGCTGAGAAGATTAATGATGAAATCAATGAAGACTTACAAATATCTACAGTATTCAGTGATAGTCAGAGTGCAATTTTCTTGACTAAGGATCAGATGTTTCACGAGATGACTAAGCACATTGATGTGAGGTACCATTTTGTGCGTGATGTGATTGCTCGTGGTGATATTGTAGTGAGAAATGTTGATACCAAGGATAATCCTGCTGATATGATGACAAAACCACTTCCTATTGTTAAGTTTGAGCATTGTTTGAACTTAATGGGTGTTTGTCATTGATTTAGTCCATCAGGATTTGTTTGGAAGAGGAGAAATGGTGTTTACTTGAAGATTTGTTTTAATAGAATTTGGCTCAAGGTGGAGATTTGTTGTGGTGTGATCCAGATTCCATGTGATTTGGTATTTGATTGATTGGATTCCATGTACTTTGGAATTTGGTTGATTGGAGGAAGTCTAAGGTACTTAGATTTGTAGAGTTCTAAGTTGTGGAGATCAAATGTCAATAATAATTAAGAGTTTGGATTGAAAAATGACTCTAGATAGCAAAATGCATGTTTTGAAATGTTAACTCGAGATCTAGCGCCTAGGCGTCACCATCACGGTGCCTAGGCACTGTGACATGGCGCCTAAGCGCTACACCTAGCGCCCTGGGGCTGCGATGGTATCGCCTAGCCTGATGTTCGTGATTTTTTCGTTTTATTAGGATTATGGGACTTCTTCTCCATCTTGGACTCTAATAAGAGGGTTTATATATATTTCCACATTGTATCTCCATATTGTAACATTCTCATTATATTCTCTACAAATTCAACAACATATTGAGTGATTGAGAGCTTTATTTCAATTGAGATTATTGGAATCTTGATATTGTAAATACAAAACTATTGATTATGGTGGATTGTTCTCATCTACTCGTGGTTTGTCCCAAATTGGGTTTCCATGTAAATTCTCGTGTTCTTATTTTCTTCTTCATTATTTCATTATTGACATTATCTTGCGATCCATTTTATAACATCTTATGTTCTTCTTCAAAGCCTATTTGACTCGAGCAACTAAACCTGTAGGATTTCTCATAACCTAGTGCTTATGGTCAACTGATTTGGGATAACCAGTCTAGAACTCGATTCATGAATCATTTTAGTCACTTAATGGAGAAGAGTCTGCACTTAAGAAGTGAAAAACAATAATGAGCTTAAAATATCGAAAGATGTGAAAAAAAATCTCAAAGGCAAGGGGAGAAAAGAAAATATCTATACAAAATGAGCTTTTCTTTATAGGTTCTAATGTGCTTTAAATGGTTTGACTTTCATAAGCAGAGAAATATACTTATTGACAAGTGATGTTTAGCATGTCATTTCTCAAAAAATTAAGGTTTGAAGTTCTACTTACAAAGGATTAGTGACACTTGACACATATGAGTCACTTATTTTACTCCATATTAACTTGAATTACGTATGGGAAAGTTTTCTATACATTGATTACACTTCTGCATGTTAACAACTGCATTTTTGAATTATTATATATTAATGTTGTATGTTTTAATTATCAGTTCACTTGTCATTTGTGATAAAAATGAGGAGTAGTTAAGGTATATAAATGTATGATGGTAAGGATGATTTTCTAATACTTAATACTTATGATAAGGATGATTTTAATGATGATTTTCTAATACTTATGATACAGATGATTACATTAACATTTTTTATTCGGGGGTAAATGACATTTGTGTTTTAGCTATATTAAGTTTTGATATTTAGTGATATCAATGTTTTTTTTTTTTTTGGTATATTAGTTTATATTGATATTGCATCTTTATTTAGCTGGCATAACTTACGATTAACTGTTTGAATTGTATTTATCAATATTACTGTTTCACGTACTTTTACACTGGATATTTGAGTTGTCTGTCAGGAAACATATTAGACAAAGGAAAAGCACATTTCAACCAAGACAGTTGGTGTTGGGAGTATTAGTTGTTTTTGTATTTGTATTTTTACTATCATGATTTTAGACTTGTAGTTTTGTCAAAGAATGCCAAATGGGGTGCTTGTTAGGTTTTTAATGTAACTGGCAAGTCTGTGAACAAAAATGACTAGATTTAATATGATGTAAAAGTCAAGGAGTACGTTGCAAATATTATAAGTTGAATTGTATTATGTCTAGGGTTTAATGATGGAAAGAAGGCGAAAACGGCGCCGCAATTTCGTTAAACTGTCACCCTGACTTCGCTCGAGCGACAGAAACAGAAACATTATTGCTCGCTCGTCGCCCTGACCTCGCTTGAGCGACAATCTGTCGCTAAACTCTTGCTCGAGCAATAGTGACATCCGAAAAGTTTTAATTTGCTTTTTCAAAGCTTTTTATCCAACTCATTCAACCCTAAACCTACAGTATAGATATCAACACGCCTCTGAACAGTTTTTCTAAGGTTGAACATTGAGATAACACTTATTGCTTCACATCCACTTCATCAAATTAATCCATGGCTTTCAACTTTCATTGTTCGATTTGTTCTTAGCAGTGAAAATATCAAACCCACTTAATTCGAATACCAAACTACTTACTTCCTAAACATCTGTCATAGTTCTGAACATCAAGGAAAGGTGAATAGAGTTTCAATTGTTGTTGGAGAACACAGAGTTCTTTGTTGATCTACAAGAGATAAACGAATTCAGAAAGTCAGGAGTTGGTGCAGGAGCACGCAATCTAGGAAAGCTTTGAAATTTACAGTCGAGAGTTGGTGCAGGGGCACACAATCCAGGAGGGCTATAGGATTTACAGTGAGGAGGTCAGAAAGTACTAGTGGTAGTCGTATCTGACAACTGTAAGTTTAAATTTGTTTATAGTGAATTTTTTACTGTAAAGTACCCGGAGTTTTTACCCAGTTGAGATTTCTTCGTTATCATTCTATGTGTTACTTACTATTTTCATATAACTGCGGCAGTTCAACATGGAAAAATTGGATTGGTTGATTGACCATCTACAGATAACTAAAAGTGACTTGTTGCTAGTTAATTATTAGATTTTAATTCCGCATAATCACATATTCACTCCCCTCTAGGTGTAATTTGGATCGAATTTCGTAATTTCAAGAAGAATGCGCATTTTCCATTAAATCTAGTAACACAACATTGATTAAGTGTAACTCCGAAATTTCAGCATCGTCACATGCTATAACTATCTCTTTTGGTAAGTTGATGAAATCTTCATCTACATAAGGTTATGTTCCATTACCAGTTTTGATCAAGTATTGTACAAATCAATTGTTCAATATTATTTTTAATACATAATATTAGGGTTTGAAAAAATTTAACTGTATAAGTAATATTTTTTTGACTAAATTTTATTTATTAATATTAACGGATGTAATAAAATATGCCAGTTCAAGTTAACTATACATGTAGTATTATTATAATTTCTTCTAATGGTATGTAATAATGTTTTTATTAATTGTGTACTAATAATTAGTAATAATTATTTTTAGGGGTAATTACCTGACTTGATTTTTTAAAGCAATATTAATTATGAATTGTCTTATTTAGAGGAAAATTGAATCATTTGTTATTCCGTAGTTAACCTTTGGTATTCTGCAGTGAATTATATATATAGTATTATTATAATTTCTTTTAATTGTGTACTAATAATTAGTAATAATTAAGTTTGGGCAAATTAATTGACTTAAGTTTTTAAAACAATATTAATTATTCATTATCTTATTTAGAGGAAATGAATTGAATCATTTGGTATTGCGTAGTTAACCTTTGATTCCGTAGTGAATTATATATATAGTATTATTATAATTTCTTGTAATTGTATGTAATAATGTTTTTATTAATTGTGTACTAATAATTAGTAATAATTGTGTTTAGTAGAAATTAATCGAATTAATTTTTAAAGCAATAATAATTATTAATTATCTTATTTTAGAGAAAATGAATTGAAACGTTTGGTATTCTCTAGTGAATTATATATAATTGTATACTAATAATTAGTAATAATTGTATTTAGTGGAAATTAGTTGACTTAATTTTTTAAAGCAATAATAATTATAATCTTATTTAGAGGTAATAAATTGAATCATTTGGTATTCCGTATTTAGCTAAACGTAGGTATATTCATATGAAAATGCCAAGTAAAATAATTTTTAAATAAAGATAAATAATATATATAACATATTAATGTAACCTTTCAATTTTTATTTTTATTTTCCTTTGGTAAATCATGAGGGTATATTGGGCATATAGGTAAATATGTAAGGGTAAAAGTGGTATTCAAAAGTTTCTCACAATTTCAACTTTTAATATATTGTAGATTAAGTGCTTATTTGGTAGTTAAATGCAAATAAGATGTGCGTCATATAAGTTGTGTGCGTAGTAAGTTGTGAATACTAGAAAATGCTCCATGTATCTCATAAAGATATATTTTACTTTCAATTTCACACAAATTAAAAAAATGTAATTAATATAGTTGGAACAATAAATTACTTACATTTTTCTTTCTAATAATCCCTCCATCCTATAAAAATAAGCTTGTTTACATTTTCACACGTATTAAGAAAATATAATTAGTATAGTTGGAAATATAAAATTTTCATATATTTTTCTAATGCACCCATACATTAGAATAATTTAAATAGAATAATTTATATTTGTTATTAAAAGTGCAAATCAAATAGGAGTATATATTAAAAAACTAAAAAATCAATTATTCTATAAACAAGGAAAGAAGCTTATAATTTGGGAGAGGCGAAAAATGAAAACAAATAAACGTTTATGGGACATAGTGAGCATATCCCTACATTAAATAACAAGACACGTTAAATAGGTATATATTAATAAACAAAAAAATCATTTATACTCTCGACAAGGAAAATGCCATATAATTTGGGACATATGAAAATAGAAAATAAACATATCTTTAAGGGACGAAAGATATGCAGATAAAAAGTATATATCTAAATAATAATTTAATATTTTTCAAACATTTACATTAAAGTTACCTAGTTTTTGAAGGGTAAATGAAATCTCACAATTTTTATTTTTTTAAAGTTAAATCTCGTTCTCTTACTAATTTCTAATTTTAACTTTGGGGAACGTTCTACCTACCAAGATTTTTGACAAATAGATTTGACAAAAAATATGAACCCTTAATTTAAATTAATTCAATGGTGTAGATATTTGTTAATCTCAAAAAATACTGTCAATAAATGTGGACTCACTCGTGCATGCGCAAGCTAGATCCAACACTTAAATGTCGATAAACGATCAAGATTGCTCCAAGTTTGGACGTGGAAGGAGCTCAACGACACGACACGAGACGTTTCATTTCGGGTTCTGACGAGATAACGAAATACAATTGTACAATAATTACCAATCGCTAAGAACTCAGATTAAAGATTATAAATCAATATAAGAGAACCAGATAAGTTGCTCCAAGTATTTAAAGTTGCATTAGTCTTCAATTGTTACATAATGGTGGTATTTATAGTGTTACAAATGATATGATGACCATTGGATCAAATTACATGTGGCATCATCTCCTCGGCCACAGCATCAAGTCCTAGCCATCAAATTGACTTCCCTAGCCCTTCAGAGCATTTAATGCTCATACGCCCTACTGATAAGACAAGACACAATTCACTTTTACAAATATCACATTAATCATTCTATAATTAATTCAACTTCACGTAGACCGTCACTAACTGAAGAGCCTCAGAATAACATGGGCCTCATTTTTCGTAGATGGAGGTTCGGCGGTTCAACCCACAACTTAATTAATATGGCCACATGGCAATATTTAGTAACAAGTCATAACAATAGTCTCCAAATTCCATGTATAATCATTTATATTATACGTGGACTATTAGCAATTACCGAAACGCGCTTCTATTCTTGGATATCACAAAAAATTTGAAATTTCTGATTCATCATACCAGTCCCCCAAGTCCAGGCATAAATATTTATATTGTGCATGTTATTGATAATTGATTTGAAGTTAACTCAAATACCTTGAAGGTTTCTGAATTTGTTTTGGAGTTGAGGCAGAGAATTGCTGAACTTCCAAGGTTCATTTACTTTGAAGATAGCTGAATTTTTTTTGGAGCTAAGACAGAGATTTGTTGAACTGCCAATGCTCATTTACTTTGAAGATAGCTGAATTTGTTTTGGAGTTGAGGCAGAGAATTACTAAACTGCTGAGGCTCATTTACTTTGAAGATAGTTGAATTTGTTTTGGAGCTGAGGCAAAGATTTGCTGAACTGTCGAGGCTCATTTTCTTTGAAGATAGCTGAATTTGTTTAGGAACTGAGGCAGAGAATTGATGAACTGCCAAGGCTCATTCACTATGAAACTTTGAAGATAGCTGAATTTGTTTTGGAGCTGAAGCGGAGATTTGCTTAACTGTCAAGGCCCATTTTACTTTGAAGATAGCTGAATTTGTTTTGGCACTAAGGCATAGATTTGCTGAACTATCGAGGCCCATTTTATTTTGAAGATAGCTGAATTTGTTTTGGAGCTAAGGTAGAGAATTGATGAACTGTCGAGACTTATTTACTTACCGATTGACTTCGATATTGATGCACACGATTTGACGATTTTGCATGTTTCTAAGGCAAGTTAGCTGTAGCGATACAACTTCCAATACGCATACGACCGTTACATTAAATGTGTAATGATGGCTAATGATGAGCGTGCATTGTTTATGGAAAGCGTTCACGTGTTAAGACTGGTGTGTGATGTTCACGGTGCGATTTGAGGCGTTGGTGGCATAAACCGTTTTCATTCTACGATTTTGATTTACCATAAGATTGGATGCCTCAGATTAATTGGGCATTGATCCAATGGCTGGGATCCAATTTCTCCTTATATTAAAGCTAAAACTTTGTCATTTTAAAACTTTACCTCTGTAAAATATTCTTCAAATTCTCTCGAGTTCTCCATCTTTCAGAAGTTTTCGGCATCCTTTTGTTCTCCGGCTAATCTCTAAATCTCTTTTTTGTTTAGATATTCCATTATGAAAGGATTTTCCAATCTTTTATTTTCTGTCATTTTTCATCTTCTCCTTTGATTGTCATGTCTGCTGATGCGTCTATGGCCATCACCGTAGCTAGGTTTGGGGAAGAGTCTGTGTCTAGGAGGTCTGGAGATTGGTATAGTATGACTGAGGAGCCTATAGATTATGAGGCTGATTATGGGGCTACCAAAATTCCATCTTCCATGACTTCTTCTAAACTAGCAGAGCTTAGGGAAACATACTACATACCTCATTATATAGAGTTGTTAGTTCTCTAGGCCCATGAACGAGCTTGCTTTATGAGGCTTGGCTATGTAGCCGTCAATGAATTCCTACTTAAAACAGGAATGCGTCTACCTCTACATCCCTTCTTTAGGGCGGTACTGAGGAACTTCATGTTGTCCCCCACCCAGATTTTGCAAAATGGGTGGAGTCAGTTAGTTGGGGCCTACTTCCTTTGGAATGTGGTCTTCTTAGGCGAGGACATGCCTCTACACGTCGTCCAAACAATTTTCCAGGCTCGGGTCGTGGGGAAGGACGACTCCAAGGGATGTTACTACATCACTCCTTGGGGTGCTCATGCTCCTTTCGTAGTAGGGCTCCCTTCTTCTATCAAAGGATGGAAGGAGTCCTGGTTCTGGGTTGGGAATAGGTGGCAGTTGGTTGAGAGGCATACTGTCTCAGCCTGCGTGGTACCGACCCAGTACTACGAAGCCCATGAGTACCTCGCCCTTGAGCTTATGATTTATGCTTAATCTCTTGATACTAATTCTTGTTTACTTTGTTTGTAGATTTTAGTTCGCGCTACGAGCTTCACGAGGCCGAGTGGGATGTCATTGAAGACATTTACAAACTATCTCCTAAGCACAGAAGCTTTGCCCATCTCATTGATCGAAGCCGCTATTTGCTGGACTTCAGATTGATGGCCTCCAAAGGTAGAGGCTCATTACCTTTAAAAGTTGATCTTCATTTTTGCAATTTCTAACATTTTTCCTTTTCAATTGCAGACAAATTTGCCAAGAAGAAGTATCCAGTACCTGATATGGCAACTATCTTTAAGGCCATAGCCATCACTGGCACAAAAGCTCTGAAGCCTTCCTCCTCCGGGGCTAAGCAGACGAGGTCGAGGCTAAAACGCCTCAGCAATGACCAAGCTGGTAAAGGAGGAGGGAGAGTGGGCTCCCAAGAAAGCCCAGACGACTGTTGATAAGGGCAATGAGAAAATGGAGGAGCTCCAAAAGAAGAGGAAACTTGTTCATGCAAGTGGGGCTTCTGCCAGCTTTGGGACTACAATGTCCCATTCCGAAAAAGGGGCTTCCCAGAAGCCAAAACTTCTCCAATCCTCGATTAAGGCTGCTATTGTGGAGCATTCCTAGAAGGGTAATGAAGAGGCCAAGAAGAACATCGTTTCAGCCCCTGAGACATTCAAGAAAAGGCAGGTAGAGAGAACCCCAGGGAAGTCTGGGAATTTTCTTGCTGGGCGAGACGACAAGATCGCATCGACTATTTTGGAAATGTTGCCATCTGAAGTCTGAGGCGCCACAGAAAATTTTAATAATTTTTGGACTGAGAAGTGGCAAAACTATGTGTCCACCTGTAACGCAGTGGACCTTACTGCCACTTTGGTTAGCCAAAGTGCGAGGGCATTTGGGGTAGCCCTTGAGTGTCAGAAAGTGTTATCTGACATTCAAAGAAAGAACAGGACCTCAGTAGACGGTCTGGCTGCTGCTGAGGTCGAGGTGTGGAGAGTCAAAATCGAAGCTGAGGTAATGAAAGCCCAAAAAGCTGAGGATGAGGCTAAGCTACTCTCTGCACTGGCTGAATTGAAGTGTTGAAGAAAGAAGTGCATGAGTCTCAGTGCGAGGTGGCTTCTTTGACCAAGAAGGTGGAGAATTCCGACGTTCACCAAAAACTCACTGCCGAGGCTCTGGAAAAAGCAAACCTTTCGCTCGCTGATTACAAGGATGCGAACCAATTCATGGAGACTCAAGTGAGGCACTTTGTTGACAAGGCGATAAGGGCAGAAATGGAGGCTCAGTAGGCTAGGAAAGAGGAAGTGAAGAACTACATTGCCAATTTTCACCTGACAGAGGAGTATCAACACTTCGATATTTATTGGAAGAGGTTTGCCTATAACAAAGTGGTGGGTAGGGTCGAGGAGCTCTATCCTGAGCTGGATGCCTCTGAGCTAAGAGCTGAGTTTTTAGAGGAAGTGCCTCAGACCCCAGCTGAGGAAGCTACAGAAGACGAAGTCCCTCTTGAGGAGGCTTCTGAACAAATGGCGACTGAAGCGCCTATCAATGAGGCATTGGTTCTTCAGCTACCCCAGCAATAGATTAGGTTGTTTCCTCATTGTAATGCCTCTCGCCTCAAAATGTAATTAGGTCTTTGCTTAACTAATGGAAAATTTCTCTTACAAGTCTTGTATTGCCTGTAATTTTGTTATTTTTCTTCCAAGCAAAAGGACCTCCATAATGCACTAACTATGATGAACTGCAGTTTGAACCTCGTCCGAACCGAGCTTAATTAACTGAATTAACACTGGATTGAACTTAAATTGAACTTTAAGCCTTAACTTTAAACGAATGAACTAAACTGTTTAATCTGATTGAATGAACTTAATCTACCCGTCCATGCCTATACGCTTCGAGCTTTCGTTCTAAGGTGGAACGCTTCCTTACATGGTGGAGGGTTCATCTGTGTAAAGACTTCTCCCTTGACGTTCAGCTTCGTCAAAGGGAGGCATGTGATGTTCGCCTTGGAGTACAGACAAGGTGATCCCTTTGGGAACCTGATCCTCTCTTCCGAAGCTCCCACGCTTCCCTATATGGTGGATGATTCGTCCATGTAAAGGCTTTTCCTTTGACATTCAGCTTCATCAAAGGGAGGCATGTGATATACGCATAGGAGTGCAGACGAGGTGGTCCCTTTGGGAACCTGATCCTCTCCTCCGAGGTGCCCACGCTTGACAACTTTCTTGAAACATAGATCTTATTTATTTGCAAAGGCTGGGGGAAACTTCCAGCTACAGGTTACATTCATTGATAATACATTCTTAGATATTCAACATTCCATGGATGAGGTTGAATCTTTCCATCCATGTCTGTGATCCAGTAGGTACCAGGTCGGATCTCCTCTTTGATGCGGTATGGCCCTTCCCAATTTGGCCCCAAGGTTCCTGCCCATGGCTCTTTGGAGGATAAAAACACTCTCCGAAGCACCAAGTCATTTATCCGAAAGGACCTCTTCTTCACTTTAGCGTTATAATAGCGGGTCATCTTCCTTTGATATGCTGTTAATCTCAATTGAGAGTAGTCCTTCTTTTCTTCAAGGAAATCGAGCTCCACCTTCTAAGCTCGTCATTTGATATCTCACTGAAGTGCAATCTTTGGGGGAGGTAATCCCACCTCTACCAGGCTCATTGCCTCGGTACCGTAGGTCATTGGGAAAGAAGTCTCATCAGTTGGGGTTCTACTTGTACTTCGGATTGTCCACAGCACCTGTGGCAACTCATCCACCCAGGCTCCCTTGGCCGTGTCAAGTTTCCTCTTCAAAGTGTGCTTTATAGTTTTATTCACAGCCTCGACTTGCCCATTAGCCTGAGGGTGATGAGGGATAAAAAAGTGCTTCCTAATTCCCAGGTCTTCACAAAGGTCTCTTACCTTTTTGTTGTCAAATTGCTTCCTATTATCTGAGACAATCAAGTGGGAAATCTCAAACCGACATATAATGTTTTTCCATGGAAATTTGGAGGTGTTAGCCACCGTTATCTTTGTCGGAGGTTCAGATTCTACCCACTTTGTGAAGTAATCAATTACAACAATGGCAAGATTAGCATTTCCTCTGCCATTAAGTAGGAGGCCAATAAGGTACACACCTCATTTGCTGAAAGGCCAAGGGCTAGACACTGGAGTCAATTCCTGGGAGGGTTGCCTTTGGACATGGGAGAAACGTTGGTACTTGTCACATTTTCGAACAATTGGGAAGCATCCTTTTTCAAAGTGGGCCAATAATATCCTTGCCTCAAAACTTTCCAGGCCAAAGCCAACCCTCCCGATTGATTACCAGAAACACCTTCGTGGATTTCATAGAGTACATAGTTGGCTTTCTCTTCTCCTACACATCGAAGAAGGGGCGAAGAGAATCCACGCTTGTAAAGAATATCATCCATTAACACAAAATGAGCAGACCTCTTCCTTAGCTTGTAGGCCTCCTCTTTATTTTCTAGCAGAGTTTGATCTTTGAGATAAGATATGAGGGATTGCGTCCAAGCTGGGGTTCCTTTCACCCACATCACTACCTCAGCTGAGGTGAATGGCCACAAGAGGTGCTTGATCGGCATAACCATAAGCAACTCAGCATCCTTGCTACTAGCCAGCTTAAACAAAGCATCGGCGTGGGCATTTTCAATGCTTGGGATTTGAGCCAATTCAAATTTTTTAAAAGAGGTGAGCAGGCTCATTACCAGCTTGAGGTAGGCGGACATGGATTTATCCCTGGCTACGAAGTTGCCATTAACTTGTCCAAAAATGAGTCGGGAGTCACTGTTGATGAGTAACCTCTTCACTTGTATCTCTTTGGCCAGTCGTAGGCCCAAAATAAGTGCCTCATACTCAGCCGTGTTGTTGATGGCCTTAAACCCTAATCGTACGACGGAGTTCAACTTATGACTCTCGGGGCTCACAAGTACCACGCTCACGCCTGAACCTGCTTCTTCGGTCAAGCCGTCTATGAATAAGTTCCATGTGGGAGGCTCGACGGATTCCATCGTTTCGTCCACTTCAGGGCCATGGCAAATTCCGCCACAAAGTCTGCTAGAGCCTGGCCCTTAATGGCGGTTCTTGCCTTGAAGAGGATTTCAAACTCACTCAACTCCACAACCTATTTCAACAACCTCCCCGAGGCATTAGGTTTTTGTAACATTTGCCTGAGTGGGAAATTGGTTAACACATATATCGCGTGGGCCTAGAAATAGGGCCTCAACTTTCTTAACGTGGTGATTAGCACCAAGGTCAACTTCTCCATATCCGGGTATCGAGTTTCAGGTACTAACAATGCCTTGCTAATGTAATAAACTGGTAGCTGGATTGAGCTTTCTTCCCTGACGAGTACTGCACTTATAGCCTCATTAGAGACGGCCAAGTAAAGTTGTAGTGCTTCTCTTATCTTGGGCTTCGAGAGGAAGGAGGCCTGCCCTAAGTGCTTTTTCAGCCACTGAAAGGCCTCCTCACACTCCTTTGTCCATTGAAATTTCTTTCCCCCTTTTAAAATCTTAAAGAAGGGGAGGCATTTGTTGGTTGCCTTTGAGACAAAGCGACTCAAAATGGCCACTCGACTAGTTAAGCTTTGCACTTCCTTAAGCTTCTGGGAGGGACCTCATCTCAATTAGTACCAGTATTTTCTCGAGATTTGCCTCAATACCCCTCTGGTTGACCATATACCCCAAGAACTTGCCTGATGCGACATCAAACGCACACTTGAGGGGGTTCAACCTCATGTAGTACATTCTTAAGATTTGAAAGGTTCCATCAAGGTGGGTTATATGGCCACTAGCCTTCAAGCTTTTGACAAGTATGTCATCTACGTAGACCTCCATCGTGTTGTCGAGTAAGTCGGTAAACATTTTGTTCACAAGGCTTTGGTAGGTGGCTCCGGCATTCTTTAACCCAAAGGACATCATCTTGTAGCAGTAGAGTCCCCTATCCGTGATGAAAGAAGTGTGCTCCTCATCACTTGGGTACATGGGAATCTGGTTGTAGCTGGAGTAGGCATCCATGAAACTTAAAGACTCGTGTCCAGCAGTGGAGTCTACCAGTTGATCTATCCTCGGGAGTGGGAAGCTGTCTTTGAGACGGCCTTATTGAGATCAAAAAAGTCTATGCATACCCTCCACTTTCCGTTGTGCTTCTTCACTAAGACCGGATTGGAGACCCACTTCGGGTAGTGGGCCTCCCTAATGAAGCTATTTTTGATTAATTTATGTACCTCTTCCTTCAAGGCCTCATATCGTTCTGGATTCAAAGCTCTTCTTTTCTACCTGTGCGGGGCAACCTTAGGATCAATTTTCAAATGGTGGCATCTGACCCCGGGGTTAATGTCTATCATATCATCATGCCTCCAAGCAAAGACATCCCGATTCTCACACAAATATTTCTTGAGTTTTTCCTTAAATTCCGGAGCCAAACCTTTGCCCAGCGGTAAAAGCCGAGTGGGGTCCGATGGGTCTACCGGAAGATTTCTAGTTCCTCCATTGGGGCTATTTACGACTCAATTTTGATAATGCGGAGTCAATCTCATCGACTGGAGGCATTTCCTCGGAAACGTCTATGTCGACGCTGCCAGTTACCATGTGAATGTCCTTGGGCTCGGCCTTCCTGACGGAGTTTAAATATTATTCTCGGGCTCCTCTTTGGTCACCTTTTACCATTGCCACCCTCTGTTCAGTTAGAAATTTCATGCATAAGTGGTGAATGGAAGTGACGACTCCAAGATCTTTTAATGCAGGCCTCTCCAATACCCTATGGTAGGCAGACCTGCTATCTACTATCAAAAATTCCATGAAGTTCAACGTTAACAAGGGTGGTTTACCCATTTCCACGACAAGCATGATTTTGCCCCTTGGGATTATGCTATCTCCAGTGAAACCGTATAGGGAGTGGTGATGGTAGTCAACTCGTGGTCCAAAATCATTTTGTCAAACGCGGCTCCGAATAGAATGTTGACGGAGCTTTCATTGTCTACTAGCATCCATTTAAGGCATCGCAATGGGGATATTGGACACCCTCCGAATCTTTATGTGAGAACACGATGGAAGGGTGTTTGACTGCTTCAGGAACTGGCGTTCACTATATAGCTAGTTAGTAGGGAGCCTTTAACCTCTCAGCATAATTCTTCTGGGAATTCCTTATTTCTCCACCAATGTAAGAGCCTCTAAAGATTGTGTCTGTTTCATGGATGTGGGCACTATCCGTTCGAGTTTGATGGCCTTCATTGTCCGTCACTTGATCTTTCATCTTCACGTTCCCTCCGTCGTTGGGAAGAGACGTCCCGATGGCGGAGAGTGGCCTTGTCGCGCCTAAGCTCTTGGTCATGCCTAGGCGGGGCCTATTTCTCTGTCGCGAGTCATTTCGTTGATCGTTTCGGGAACTTACCCGCCTGGGGTGGTAGGTGCAGTTTACCGTGCCATGGCTATAGAAATGATGATATGTACAATATTCGAGGGGTTTTGAGCTACCTCTAGGTTTCGAACCTCGTCCCCGGCCTCTTCCCATTCGAGGGGGCCTGCTGTGCAGATTCAATCCGAGTATTGATTTCGGGTGTGACATTTTTGTAGGCCAATGTAGGCGCGGGTTCAAAGTGCCCGTGGCAAGTACATGCCCCGAGTTGGGAGAGATTTTGCTGCTAGTCTGGTTCTATTGATGATCCATCAAATGGAAGGTAGGTCCTCTCCCACGCTGCCTCTGCTGAGGCTGGATTCCTTGACTGGCCCTGTTTCTGTGATCAATCAACTCTTCATTGATAATTTCTCGCTTCATCATCTCTAGCAACGCATCATAGGTAGTTGGGTCCTGATTCTGGACATCTCTCCAAAATAAGGTGTTAATGTTTAGGCCTCCTCATAGTGCTGATAAGGCCTCTCGATCAGTAACCTGAACACAATATGTCATTTCGTCGGTAAAATGGGACAAGAAACTTTTCAGAGTTTCACCAGATTGCTATCTCATGTCTTGGAGGCACTGAATGGGGCCTCTCCTTCCTTTCTAAGGGAAAATCTCTTTAGGATGGTATTTTTGAATTCTGGCCAGCTCCGAATGTTTCCAGGCAGTAGCCTGCTGTACCAAATTTCAGCTGCTCCACTAAGGGTTAAGTTGAAAGCTCTGTATTTCACAACTGGGGTAGCACCTCTCAGGCTCATGTGTGTCTTATAGCTATTCAAATGTTTAGCCGGGTCGCCTCTCCCATCATATTTCGGTACCTGGGGCATCACATAATGGCCAGGTACCTGGGCATTCCTCAATTCTAGTGAAAATGGTAGGCTCTCGTCGTCGTCATCCAAATCACACGATCTCTGGAGACCATCTGAATCATAATTTGCATAAGCCTTATACCTCGGAGGTTGCACAGAAGGTCCTGCCTGGTTACTTGCCTCCTCATCCCTCTAGCATGCTTGGGAGGATGAACTCTTTGGCTTTGCACCCCTTCTTCTTGTTGGTATTGTTCCTGGGGAGCAAAGGGAGGGGTTGGACACCCTCTATAGCCTTGCATTTGCATCAGCAGTTCTTGCATCGCTAAATTCTGGTTGGTGATGTTTCCCATGTTGGCTTCCATAGTCGCCATTTCTCTTGTAAGCTGAGCTGCCATCCTCATCCCGCCTCGTCTATGATGGTGGTGAGGTCGGCGCTGACCCACAGGGGCGATCGTGGTTGGGACTTCATTGTCACTCTCCCTCATACACCTAGGAGAGGCATCTCCATCTGAACTCATATCTTTTCCAGCCTAGAACTCAAATATTTTCCAACTCTGGGGGCTTCCTCTTGTTCTTTTTCAAGAACAAATCTTCTTTTTTTTTTTTTTGCAAATGGGGATACCCCGAACTATCTTTTCAAAAAGCTTTTTTCCACGGGGTTGCTCGTAGTTATAGTGTGGTTTCTCACAGATGACGTCAATCTGTTGACCTCAAAAAATGCTGTCATATCGGACCCACTCGTGCATGCGCAGCTAGATTCAACACGTAAATGTCGATCAACGGTCAAAATCGCTCCAAGTTTGGAAGTGGAAGGAGCTCAACGACACGTGACATTTCCGTTCGGGTTCCTACGAGATAACGAAATACAATTGTATAATAATTACCAAACGCTAAGAACTCAGATTAAAGATTGTAAATCAATATAAGAAAACCAGATAAGTTGTTTCAAGTATTTAAAGTTGCATTAGTCTTCAATTGTTACATGGTAAGGGTATTTATAATGTTAAAAATAAAATGGTGACCCTTGGATCAAATTACACGTGGCTTCATTTCCTCTGCCAACGTATCAAGTTCTAGCCATCAAGTTGACTTCCCTAGCCCTTCAGAGCATTTAATGCTCTTACACCCTACTGACAAGACAAGATACAAATACGCTTTTACAAAGGTGACATCAATCATTCTATAATTAATTCAACTTCACGTGGGCCGTCACTAACTGAAGAGCCTCGGAATAACATGGACCTCATTTTTCGTAGATGGAGGTTCAGCGATTCGACCCACAACTTAATTAATATGGTCATGTGGCAATATTTAGTAACAAGTCGTAACAATATTGATATTGAAACATTCCATATCAAACCTCTCTCCATTCTATAAACACAATATATATGGATATAGTTATGGGGACGAGTTTTTCTTTCCCTCTATACATGTATAGGACACTATACATGAAAACGATTTTACACGGAGAGACATTCTTTCTCTATAGCACTATACAAATAAAATAATTTTACATGCAAAGAGAGTTTCCCTCTCTGAAATATGGACACAATTTTAGACAAGAGAAGAGTTTGTTTTTTCTTCAATATGTATATATGCATATGTAATTGGTGAAAGTTTTAGATCCATGACTAGAGCTTATAATTTATAATTTGATTTTCATTGAAAAGCTATGATTAAAGAACCCAAAACTACAAAGGCAGTTGGATGATGTAAATGTTTTACTAATTTTTGGAGTTTTAGCATTTTTCCTTTTGGTTAATTCGATTTTTATTGATTGATCTTTAATTGTCATGTAGATTCATTGTTTTTCACACAAATATATACACAGAGAGAGAGAGAGAGAGAGAGAGAGAGAGAGAGAGAGAGAGAGAGTTGGTTCTCTGGTTTTGGTCTGATAATGCTTGGGAGTGAGTGAAGAAAGAGAGAGAAATATATTTTTGTTAGTTATATAAAGAGAGAAAAAGAGAGGGAGGAGAGGCACGATTAGGGTAGGGTAGGGTAGGGTAGGGTAGAGTAGGGTGGGTTGAGATAAGTGGAAGGGGGTATGATATGGAAGGTTTTAATAAAAATATCTACGCGGTTGATTTAATTTAAATTAGGAGTTCATAGTTTTTTGTCAAATCTACTTGTCAAAAACCTTGGTAGGAAGAACACTCCCCTTTAACCTTTATCCCTTGTCCTATAAGATTGAATTTTAGGAAGGGGTGTAAGGAACGAACAGCACTATAGGTACACGAAAAAACAAGAAAAAGTACACTTGGAAGGTTTTCATTGGAAGAAGAAAAAAGTAAAAATAAAAACGGGCAAACACCATGTTAAAATTCTGTAAAAAAAAAAATCCTGTACCTGCAGGTTTACTGGTAGGGAACATGGGATTAAGGTAAATTGCAGTAGTAGCCCCTAAATTTTATAATAATTGGCATATAGTAGCGCAAAAATGTAATATGGGTATATGCTTCTTTTTTGCCAATAAAATACGAATTATAATAATTTGTTAAAAGAGTGTTATACCCGTTTAAAGTATAAATTTGCAGCACTATTAATAAAATTAGTACAAAAACTTTCACAATCTATTAACAATTAGATGATCACTGAGCTCAAAAAAGAAAAATTAGATGGTCATTTGACCGCTTCAAAGTTCTTGTTTGTAACTAGAATGACCTACTATGGTGATATATATAATCATAACACAATAAAAAACTAAAAACAAAAAAATATATAATATTGTGATGTCCTTCTCTCCTAAAATTAATCATCATTTTCCTCATCTTTCCCCACCCATTCTTCATCACCAAGTTCCCCTACCCACTGTCTCAATGATCTTCTGATCTTTTTGTTGGGGGCTGAGATCGACTACCAGATTGGATGACTCGTTATACTCATCTAAACAATTTTTACCAAAGTTTGGGTGTAGTCATCTTTCTTTGATGTTTGCAGGAAGCTCTGCTTCGAATTCATAATTTAAATTACTCATGATGTATTCTTCTTTGGTTTTGCAAGTAACGTAATCATCTAAATATTGTCCTTTAGCCCCCAACTCTAGTGCTTCTTGCAAGTTGTGTAATGTCATATTCCACAAAAATGACGAGTTTCCTCAAAAGATATATATGGTGAATTTTTCGGATAATATATTCAATATTTTGAATGCCTCCATCGCATCCCAAAATTTCTTGTTCATTTGTTCAATCTTTGGATCTTTTGACCTCGCATTTGTATCTTTAAATAGGAGTTATATATCTTTTGTAGTGTACGGATGATGGTGATGGAATGAATAAATATATCAATAAATATATATGATATTTATGTTATTTTACTCGCAGTTATTTAAGTAAATAAGAAATTTGTAATGTATAAAAGGTGATTATATTACCACCACAAGTAAATAAGAAAATTGTAATGTATGAAATACTTGTTTTGGTGGTAATATAATCACCTTTTATTTTTTTGTTAATTTAAATATTTTTTTGTCAAGTTAAAGGGAACAATACTCGTGAAAAAGACACAAAAAATTATAATATTATATTGATATTTTACATTTGGCATTATTTAGAAACAAAAGTATTTAATTTTTCTAGTTGATGGCTAGATGATGATTCTATAACCATTTTAATTTCCCCTTTTGATCAATTAGATTGGTAGCCCCAATTCCAATACCCCAATTAACTAAACAAACTTGTCAATTGTTCTACCATTTTTCCTAGTTTCTCCTCTCTTCTAATAAACCTAAAATTTGATTGCAATTTGAATAAAAAGATTTTGCCACAAAAGCGGACGTTCAACTCTTATCTCCATCTTAGATTAGTATGTGGAAATTCTTTGATTTTAATTGTTATACCATGCATGATGCACCTATATATTGTTGGAATTTACTTAATCATGCATTGCAAAAAAATAAAATAGATTTCAATTTTCATCAAAGATCTTCTTTGTGTTTAGATAGAAGTTGTGATATGAATTACACTTTCTTCAAACTCCTTTGTTGATATTGGAATACGAATAATCACGATTTGCGGTCCACGGCTGTTCAATTGTCCAATCTCCAATAAAAATTCGCACAGGAAACAAGAATGAGATTTAGCTATTGATCATCAACCAAATCATGATGAAGCAGGATATCTTTAAATTTTGTACATGACGTCCAAAATCTCAGGATTGATGCTAGTGGACAGAGACAATAGAAAGGGAAGAGGTTCAATGTTTCTAAGAGATATGGGATGGAGTGCTGATACACTTAATTTATGTGAATTTACGTAAAGTAGGTGCTTTATTTATCAATATGGTTCCAATAGTGGGTTTGGCAAAAGGATCTATACGAAGTAATAGTGGAAGAGAAGTAGAAGTGAATCGATTGTCAAAAGGAAATATTGCAATCAATTAGCAAACGAAACCCACTTTCTATCAATTTTTTCCTTTTTTGTTTCATAAACCAATCCAACATTTTCATCTCGTATCTTTATTTGCGGAGCAACCACTTTATCTTGTGGGGTGAGAAGTGCTCCACAAAAACAAATGCACCAAGGCCAAGGACATCATAAGGAGTGAAGGGTTTCAATATCTTGCACGATATAAATATACTCTATCTTGAATGATGTCAATTTTGGTTGAGGACGTTGTCTAAATAATTAGTATAGATGTAAATTTTTATTCAACAACTTAATTATTTTACGTGCAGAAATTTAGACAGAATTTTACTTATTCGCAAATAAATTTAGAAGAACTGATGCGATGATTCTTCAACACTCGTCTCTAAATACACACATGCCTTATAATGGTAGCACTCCAATTTAAAACATCAATGAGTCTACTAGTGTTTCGATCTCTCTGAACCAAAAAAAGGGACTTTAAATGTAGCACCTCATGTCCCTTTATATGTTTGTTGTACATTTTTCCTAATGTCATATTTTATACTTAATTAGTAAATTTATTCTTCTTGTGACTTTTTATGTTTTGTAGTAAATATATGTACCTTGAACGTTCTAAACGATCGAAGCGCCTAATAAAATTAAATTTAGGATGCATATAATTCAATTAAACTTAAATAAGTTATATGATATGTTTATTTTTTGTGTGCTTATAATCTTTAAACTGCTATTGTTATATAAATTGAAAATAGGCAAGTTCTTGGAAGCATTCAATTTTTATTCACATTAAGTAAACTTTATATATGATCTAAATTAGACATTAAATTGGAAGTTTGACCGCCTAACAAACCAAATTTAGTGAGAGCAATTGTGTTTACAAAATCTCAATGCACTCAATTAAAATCTAAATATCTCAAGATGTTGTATAAATCTCTCTTTATTATGTTCTATTCTGTTTTTCTATACAAGTCGTGCCACATATACACACATAAACCCTAGAGAACAAGTTGTAGAAGAATAGAAATTTAAAACCGCGTCAAAAACAAAAAAGGGGTCTGAGCCAGACAAGCCTGTCGCTCGAGCGATAGGACAGGGCTCAGGCAAGCGACTAAGTCTCGGGTTGTTTTCTATTGGGCTCGCTCGAGCATCCAGCTAGCGCCAAACTAGCGAAAATGCTACGATTTTTTCCTCCGATCCATAATTTTGATCTCTTTAAGACAATTCCAATTTAAACTCCAATACCTACTAGAATTTGAGTAAAACCACAAAAAATCCAATCCAAAAACGTGCATCCCCTTCTCTCCCAATTATATTAGTTTTCTATATCAAAACTAATTTTTATTGAACTCCATTTTAACATCAAAATCAAAGGGAATCTTAAGGAGATTTATCGATGTAAAGTGATATACAATCACTCATCTCATAAATATTGAGGTTAGTTTTTTTTTTTTTTTTTAAATTATTATTATATATTAATACTATATTTTATATTAGAACAACCTTGATAATGTGCGTAAGCATGCTATCTTATGTTGTATACATAAGGTGTAAGTTATTGTTGATTCTTATAATTCATTTCGTAAATTTGATGTCGTTACCTTTCACTCCGACTTTGAAGAATTCTTCGAATTATATCAAAGTAAAATTTTGGGATGAAATTTTATTCAACACATTTTTATATATCTTAAGCATGATGTCTTGAAAATTTGGACTGACTGGAATCATATTTTATTTTAAATATAATTCATATTACAATACTTGACCGACCGAAAATTTCATCGCTGTTTGAAAGTTTGAGTTTTAATAGTTTTAAAATATTCTTTATTTTCCTTATAATGACATTATTTTTATAGTTGTTGTTCTGTTATAAGTTAGGAATGATAATGAATTTTTATGAAGTCGTTTGTTCAAAGAATTAATTTATATGTGTTTTCTAACTAGAAATTTTTTGATAGATTGTTTTAAAAATTAAGAAACAACACTTTCACTCATTTAATTACTTGAATAAATTTTATGATGATCCGCTAGAAAAAAATTTATTAAGGTCATACTTATATTAAATTTATCATAAAGAGATTAAATTATTTGATTTTTAGTTATCCCTTTTAAAATTAGAATTATACCATGTATATATATTAAGTGTTCAAGTTTTTTATGGCAAAAAATGTGAATGTATGACATATTTGAGCTATTTGAGTGATGTGACATCCTTAGATATGCTTATATTTATGGTGTATGAAAGTAAAATAAATACAATAAGATTATAACTCGATATTTAAGAAAATGTCTTAAGTGTTTAATGATGATAATATTGAGATTTTTTAATAAATGTTAATGACGTAGCTAGGACTTTTGGCACGTTGAGTTATTGGGGACATCTCGTACATATTCATGTTGAAGCATCCATGAGCATGCATGAGTTGTAGGATGATAAATGATAATGCTGGAGAAGATTATTTCTTAAAAAAATATGCATCCCAATTTTTTTTAAAGAAGTGCATGTCTATGTTATAAAAAGTGTGAAGGAGAAATAGGGTATAGGGACCAACATATTCGGCTAACGTTGAGCGTTTAATGTTGAGGATACGTGGTGAAATCCAGCCAATCCACTTGGTAGAACTTGATAATTTTTAGAAGGTAATAAATAAATAAATATAGTATTTCTCCAAGAAGATATATATATATATCATCTTATACCTAGCCCGTACTCATGCCCATGCCCGAGCTCAACTCAGTCGACGAGCAAACAACGGCTACTCGTGTTTGGACTTTGATCCAACCTATTAACTTGTAGGTTATCTCCATTCCAAAAACCATTGGTACTAATTTCAGCTATATAAGGTGATATATATATGCTTCTAATTTTTCAATATTGGATGGTTACTTTTCATTTTCCGCCAATTTCTAATTCCAACTATTATAATTTCATTTGGCTTACTTTGGCCCTTAATTTCTCAATTAGGCGAAATTGATTGGAGAAAATAAATATAATTGTTTTAATCTAGTCATAGAGTAAAATACACTCAGCTAAAGAAATATTTTAATTCGACTAATGGGACATACTCAAAAGTTGGTCAAATCAATTTATCAAAGGTTAGCTAAAGCCCTATATTTTGGGATAATAGATTTTGTTATAGTGATTTTTGGGAGAATGTATAGTCATAAAAAGTAGGAAGAATTTTTGGATTTATGTGTAAAACTATATTATTGGAAGAACGTGTGATTAAAAATGAGTTTAGGCAAAAAAAAATTAAATAATGAGACTCAAACAAGGGCTAAATAATCAATTTTCAATTTTCTCTCACATAAATGAAAATTAATGTAATATAGTATACAAAAACTTTCCTTAAAATTAAGGGGAAAGCTACTACATCGGGATAGGTATCTTGTGGATTTGAACATTCCATATGAAATACTTTCGGGTTTACTTGGCTAATCAGTTATATTTTGAACTATTTAGTTGTTGGTGTAAATCAATACAATAGTCATAACACTTTCGATTCTCAAAGTTGTGTTCATTTTTTATCCCGAACAATTCTTAGGTTTCATAAGTGCTTTACAAAATTCAAATTCTGAAACATTCTCATAAAAGCGATCCCATTAATGCTTATGTAGGTGATCTTTATGATATTCATATTCATATCTTTCATGCCAATATTTTCTTAGTAACTATTGTGATATCATGATTACTTTTCAAAATTAGCATGTCATTAAGTTATACACATCCAATTACATAAGCTTGGTGTGATTTTTGATGCAAACACTGTAACATTTATAACACTCGTTAATATTAAACTATTTGACAACATTTTTTTGTCAATTTTTTTATACCAATACTTTGGCACTTGCTTTTGTCTGTATAAGAATTTAACGAACTTACTTACATTTTTCTCATGTCTAGAGCAATGAACCCCTCGTATTGTTCCATGTATATTTTTTATATAGTTCACCATTTAAGAAAGTTATCTTAACGTCAATCTAATGGATCTCCAAATTGTATTATGTGGTGATTGTATTTAATACTCTAATATATGTGATCCATGTCACTGGTGAATATGCATAGAAAAGGTCTTTAATTTTATCTTCAAAATTCATTTACAACTTAAAGGTTTGTTTTCCAGTGGGAGACCTACCAATATTTCTAAGTATGATTTTGCATAATAAAATCAATTTCATTATTGATAGTCTATTTCTATAATAGAGCCTGGACAATACATTTTTTGATCAAATGTCCTAGGCTCATATTTTAACAAATAAGTTAGACAATTTGGACAAAAAATTTCACTAGTTTGGTTCTCTTACTACATCTCGATTACTTATCAATTTGATGATTACAATTTATAGTATCATATGTTCATTTTTGTGAACATACGAAGACCACACGAAATGGCCTGATAGAACCAAAAGCAAGGTTTGCGAGTCCTACTACCTCAACCCAACCAAACTGAGTGCGTGGGAAGCTTGCGAGACTGCCAAATAGTGTGATGTTGTGAGACTACATGGCCCTTATTTCTTAGGTAGGGCTTACGTGGCTTCCACTTAGATTTGAGGTGTAACAACATTTTGAAATGTAAGCAGAAAATAGCTTGAATTACAGTAACAAAATTTTGTTCTAACAGGTAATTGAAAAATAATTCCATAGTACTAAAAATTGATAGAAAAATAAATGAAAAGGAAAATTAATGGTGGTGGACATGGAATATATGCTTTCATCCCATAAGGAAAGGGAGGGTTTGGACAAGTCCAAGTGTCCCCAAATTTTTTGACTAAGTCGGTGGTGGCGGTGGAGCTGGTGGGAGTCTACGGCGGTGATAGCAAACCACTTGAAAATATGTCCCCACCATTTGAGTGATCAGAGCCATCATTAGTCCCACTCAGCTCTTGAAACAAGATATCCTCGTCTTCATCTTCGACTTCAACCTGCTCCTCCGCCATCTCGACGTCATCGTTTTGCACGGCATTTTCACCTTCCATGAGTGTTGCATTTTGAGAAGAGCTTGACCCGGAAGCCAGTGATGAAGATGGAAATGAAGAGTTTGGAAGACCCATAGGAGGAATATTACTATTGGTGGTTGGCTCGACGGAGGTGGCGGCCGGAGAAAACTTAGTCCGCGTGCTTCCGGCGAGAGAGTTCCGTTGGGTCGGCCGAGGGTGGGTATGTTCACCGGAATAGGACACCACGAAAATGTCTGGTTCTGCAAGGCTTCTCTCCACATGTTTCCTTGCAGCGCAGTCTTTTGACGTGCTGCATCTATAGTAATTTCTGTTGAATCCAACCAAAAGAAGTATACGTTTAACTAACATGATTCGATACCAGTATTAGCCATGTAAACTGGACAGTAGAATAAGTAAGACTAAAACGACAAAACCTTGGATATGGGGATCCCTTGATAGGCTTTTGGCCGTACTTCCTCCATGCCCATGAATCAGCAGAGAGTTCCTCTTGTGTCATTTGTCGAACCATTTTCATCTGCTGATTTTTCCTGTATAAAACACGTGAGTTTTATCTTTATCTTTAGATACATAAATATAAATATGTGATGTATGTTTTGAAGAAGACATAAGGAATGCAAGAAAATGGTACCTTCTACGCTGTCGAATGGTCTGAGGGTTTGTTCTTCGAAAATTGACAGAAGAACCAATAAAAGGATTGTCCATCTGTAAATTCACATGCTGTGGTTGCATTTGAGGAATTTCTTGTGTTGGTTGAATCTGGTGTTGGCTCGGAAACATTTGACCAACAGGAATGGTACTTGTGGTGGTGGCAGTGATTCCCGAGGCGGCCGCAGCCAGGGCCGGATCGATACAAAATTCCTTGCAGAATTCTTCTAAACCCTGGAAGGCTCCATCTGGTCTGTCTTCCACAAGACTTGGAAAATTAAAAGAAGCAACATCATCATCATCTAAGAAGGTGGACTTAGAGCCAGAACTAAGAAAAGGGTCATCAGCAGGTGACATGTTACTGTAGTTAACAGGGGTGGTGGTGGAGGTGGAGGCAGCGGCGGTGCAGCCTTTCACCACCGCATATAGATCCCAATCATTATCCATCAAGCCGCTTATTTTTTGAAACCTCCAAATATCTGCTCAAACAATCCAATTTATTGTTCATATGTTGCTACTTTTCCTTCATATTGGAGAGGGCCCATGGATATACATAACAGTTTTGAGTTTTAGTGTGTGTGTGTGTGTGTGTGTGTGTGTGTGTGTGAGAGAGAGAGAGAGAGAGAGATTTTTCTTGTACACTTTTGTTGTAAGATTTTTTAATCATTTATGTTTAAGAAATCAAAGGTACATTGACTTTGTTAAAAAGTCAACTCATAATGCTGCAATATGGAGCTTGCACCAATGGTCCCTCTTCTCAAATTCTCTTTTCGCATCTCCTTTTCTTCCAATTCGGAAAGTAGACCCTATGATCCCGACGTCACTGTCATGTTCAGTATTATTAATTAAATAAATTAAAATTTTATTTGTTATAATGTTCGATATTTTTCAATTCTATGTGTTAAATATACTGACTAGAACTCGAATATTGGAAAGTACTGAAATAAATTAAAATTTTATTTGTTATAATGTACGATATTTTTCAATTCTACGTCTTAAATATACTGACTAGAACTCGAATATTGGAAAGCAAGATCGAACTTTTTTTGTAAAATAGTAAAGGCCTAAAAGGCTTCTCTCTTGTGCATCATATCAATTTCATATAGAATCATTACTTTATATATTTAAGCAAAAAAAAAAAAAAATTGGACTAGTTTTAAGTACCAATGCCCAATCTTAATCTGGGAATCTTCTGTTTCTAACAAAACAAGATTTGATTTTTACTTATGATTCAAGAATTAATTTATTTTAGGCACTAGAATCATTTTACAGCAAGGTAGGCTTGGAAAAGTCATAATATAGGTACAAGTTATACTTAATTATCAAACGACAAGCATTCGTACACAATAACTTCAACATGATTCCAAGTATAATCAATGCTTTCGAGTCATAAGTGCGCTTTAAGAAGTTGTTGAGTGCTCGACGATAATGAGCTGGAATGGTATTTAATGAGACTGATTACATTAATTTTGTAGTAACTTATCATTAATCGATTTGATAATTTCATAATGAGCAATGTTATTCAGCACCATTGGTATCGAACACCAATTTAAGTGACAATTTCATGATATCAAATGATAAATTCACTAAATATAATGTCATATTATTCATTTAATTGAATATATCAAGTACGGTTATCTAAACTGATACTCTAGTACTATATGTGCTAGATATCATTATTCTTTCATAATTTAGGCCAAAAGAATTGCAGTGGGTCCAATTCCCAATATCCGCGATTACATTATTAAGTACTTGTTCAATAGCGTTGTTAAATGCTTATTATTTATGAAATTTGTAGATAAAAATATATTTGACCAAATTAAATTATAATTTAAGTTTTGCCAAACATTTAAATTAATGTAGACTAGATTTTGAATGGTAAATGAAATCTCACATATATATATATATATATATATATATATATATATATATATATATATTCTCACTCCGTTATTTTTATCATTTTTCAATAAAATAATATTACACACAAACCTAAAAGTTTTCCTTATTTTTTAAAAGCACATTCTCCATCAATTTACTATTTCAAAATGCATTTTTAAAACAAAAAAAAAATGAGGCTCAGAAGGCTTTAAATCATTATTTAATATAAAGGAACTCTAGGAAAAATATAAGAAAAATTCAATATTTTGAATTATATTAATTATATTTTCTTAATCTGTATGAAAATGGAAACAAACCTATCTTTAGAAATGTATGGAGTAATAAAAATTGATAATATGTGATTGAAAAATAATGATCCCACAAAAAGTATGGCTAAATTAATCGTTGAATTTGACTTAATTTTTTGTCAACTCTTTTAGGTGAACTAAACATGGACTTAATTAGACCTAAACATGAATAAATAGCATATATGTCAATTGAATAAGTAAACATAGAGCACTCAATATCAATAACTCGAAAGTACTATAAATTTTCTCCAATCGAGCAATGTTCTCGATGAGCTCTATTTGCTTGCTAAGCCCACTAGAGTAATGTGTTCGATTTGCTTGATGAACATGACGATCTGAAACAAGTTGAATGTTTAAGCAGAAGAAAAACTGAGTGGTGCTTTGAATCCAATATATTAGAGCCTCTTAACATAATGCAGCATAATAATAATACATTTATATGTGTATCATGAATTCTACAAAGAATTGCCTTGATTTTTTCTTCGGGAAGGCAAGCGTAGATACATCATTTTTTTTTTTATGATCGCCATATACCATTTCCCATCATGAGCAATTTTGCTTTAGAAGAATAGTATTTAAAAGCTAATAAATCATCTCGGTTGTAGATACCAAATGTAAGAAAACCACGATAACAGTGATATTATTTTCGCTACCTCGTTCAACGGCTTTAGTTGCCAGTCTCTTTGAGCACATTCCTAGTTCTTTCACGGTGTCTTTGATTATGCTCACAACATTTGCAACGGTCACGACATCTCAGAGCTCGTTACTGACCAGTACCTGAAAGTTATAGATTATTTCTTGTAAGAAAAAATCATATGCCCATCTAAACGATGCATAAAAATGAACAAAACCCTTTGGGTTCATAAATACAAATCATCCATCGACAATAACTGTCAAAACATCAAACGCAGATCAACTTGTTCTTTGCAATAAGTTCCAAAAAGTTCCGTGGTCAATGAGATCAAATACATATCATAGGCTTTGATGAAATAGCTATATGAAACTTACTAGGTATTAATCTTCGGTAGATAATATGGTCTTAGTTATATCAAGTTCAGGCTTCAGATCATCATCACCAATTGA
>CAIGRN010007410.1:0-27259 GCA_903798345.1 Fraxinus anomala | reverse complement strand
TTTTTTTTTTTTTTTTTGTAGAGCCGAATCGAACCACTCAATTTGGTTTGATTCTGGTCATTTTGTCCGCCCCTAGTTATAGTCAATAAAAGAAAGAAAAAAAATTTACCCAAATTCGATAGTTAAATTTTGATCGGATCTAATTTACAAACTTTTAGCTTTTTGGATGATGAACTTTCATCTTTTTATTTCAAGAACTTAGCCTTCAAACTTTTGAGTCTTCTATTGTATCTTTCAAAGTCAAAACTACAATGACGTGTTTGCACAATCTTTCAATTAAGTCAAAAATCAAATTCTAGATTGGATGATCTTTAAGAACTTTTCCAATTTTCTCTCTTTTTCCCTTGTGATTTTCGGCCATTATTGGATTGTGTTTCTGAAGAAAATATCAATCTCCAAGTCCAAGTCAAATTATTCCACAATTAGGTTAATTGTACATGAAGTCCATAAACGTTAATTATAATTACATCTAAGTATAAAACTTTTCAAGTAATTGCATTTGAGTCCAAAATCTTTTCAAGGTACTATAGGACATGTACGGACACACTATCCAAGCTCTACTAATTAGATCCTGTTTAATTGATCATAATCTAAAAAAGACTGCATTCTCGAAATATATAAAATCAAAAAAGTTAATATATAATACTTATGCTTTCATTTGACCTACCATATATGAATTTCATCCCCATTCGAGATTCGATAATAAGTACGGCTATAAATGATTATTTTGCTCCTCTAATTATTCTCACAAACTTAAATCCCGTTTTCTTCAACATTCTTATGAACCAATCATAGATGTTGAAGCTTAGCCGTCTTGAATATTGAGCACTCAATCGTTCTTCACGCCAATGATTCCCTACACAAATTCGTGTTCACCACTTCGTTCGTTCCCAAGTTCCAACTCATGGAGATATTTGATTAATAAAATTAATCTCATCCATTAGTAAATCAAAGAATTATCAAACTCATGAAAAGATATACAAAACCATGTCTATGAATTTAGATTGAACATTTGGCAAAAAAGTGGAATTTAATTCTATGCACGGTCATGTTATAGAATTAAATGTGCATAGAATTAAATTCATCATGTTATAGAATTAAATTATACTATATAGGCAGTGGTGCATCCAGGAATTTTGTTCAATTAGGGCAGTCGTCAATTGTCAACCGTCAATGGTTGTAATAGCAAGATAGTTTACAAAAGACGAGATAGAGGGAGATAGAGATGACTGCAAGAAGAATAATATAACAAAGAGAATGGCATGATCATTGAATGTCTTTTGTGCTTCCAATCCCTAAAACCGATTTTAGTGAATATATATCCACCCCCTAAAACCGGTCTTAGTGAATAATATAACAAAGAGACCGACATAATCTGCAAAATGCCCATATTTATTTTTCAATTAGAAATGATTAAAAAATAGAGTACGGATGGTCGAATTGAACCCAACATCTTTAACCCTAAACGACTAAACCCTAAATTCCTAAACTACTAAACATAAATAATAAAATCACAAGTCAAAACTCATAAATGATAAGTTATAACTCATGCTCAATGATTCGTACAACATAAATTATTTATCCCAGAAGGCCAAATCACATATTCACAAATCACATATTAATAACTCATAAATAACACAAATTCCAAATAAAAAAAAAAAAAAAAAAAAAAGTTCTGTAGAAGAGTATTGGAGGAGACTCACCACTGTCCAGTGTCCCATCTGAGCCTCTGGCGTCCCTCCGTTTATGTTTGTCGTGTCCAATCCAGCGTTCGTCCGTTTGTTTCTGTTTGCCATTTCTATCCAGCCCATAGGAGTCCAGACTCCGGAGTCCCAGTTGAGCTCACTGCGGTGCTGGTCCTGCAGTCCATCCATCTATCACGTCTGTGTGCGTGCGTACGTGCGTGTTCTCTTTCTTCTCATCTTCGTTCTTGTTAGGTTTTTAGTATTGGCAATTTTGTGGACAAAATGACTAATTTGTAACGTGTTGTAAAAGTGAAGGATCTAGGGTGAAATTTGTATAAATTTGGTTATGAGATCTAGGGTTCAAGAATGAAAAAGGGAGAAACATGGCGTGCATTTTCGTTAGCTTCTTGCCCAGTTGGCGCTCGAGTGACAAAACAGAATGCGTGTTGTCGAGCTCTCGCTCAGGAGAAAATGCGTCGCTCGCCTGTCGCTGAGCCCTCGTTCGAGCGACAAGTCGATCCGAAAAACCCTAATTTACTGTTTTGAAGTTTTTTTTTCCAGCACATTCGACCTAATTACCCTCTCATATAAATACCCAAGTATATGCATGAATTGTGGGTGGTTGTTTATTGTGTTTCTTTGTTATAATCTATTTTTTCTTAATTTTATACAACTACAGAATTGGAGAAAACATCAAATCCATTGAATCCATAACACCTACTGATGAATGTATTCTGTACACTTATTTAGGCCATTAAATTAAAATATTTGTTAGTGATTTGAATGAATTATAGCTTAATATTGTGTTAATTATGTCTGTTAGGTTGAACTCAATGCAAATTGGTGGATTTTGAAGAAATGAATGAAAAACGTGCGAAAATGAAGGAATCCAAAGTTTAGGGACCAAAGTGTAACATTCAATAGTTGATTCAAAGAACAAAACGATGATTGAAGATCATATAGGATCAATTGGATACAATTGGAGGTCAAATGAGTGAAATATAGTGGAAGTATTTTCACAAATCAATTTCGAGTCGAAAAAGTTATGCTCCAGATTTTTAACTTCAACTTAAAACCCATTTTTCGAATAGCAAACATTCCAATTGAAAAAGTTGTATTTTGTAGCCCTTTGAATTACCTGTCCAACTCATTTTGAATCGGCTCAACACAACATCTTATTTTCCACAACCCGAGAGTCATTTGGTTCTACAGCGCGCGCGCAGAAGCCTTTTTCGCAAACGAATCTTTAGTTTCCTTTCGTGATTCAAACTCTTTTAGAAATCAAATTGGACGCGATTTTGACCTATTTTCTAACTCTTATAAGTAGAGAATGAGGGCTACACATAAAAAAAAAAAAAACTCTATCTCCCATCTTCATACACCATAGTTTTATCAAATTCATCAAGAACAAGAGACTAATTGCTATATTTTGAGGGAGGAGATCAAACCCTAGCAAAGAATTGAAGGTCAATTACATCAATATTTTGACGAATTCAACCGTGGAATGTTACATAAAATTATCATATGTGCAATTGATGTTATGAATAATATTTATCACATGTGCAATCATATAGATAATCTTAATACATTTTAAACATTCGAATTCGGGTTAGGAATATATTCGGGTCTTGGTTAGCATATATTTAATTTATCTTGGAAAAGAAAATTATATATCATAATTTTATCGATTGTCAAGAACGCATGAACGGAACTAGATTATGAATCAAGAATTGAAATATATAGCAATTAGTGGATTCGAGATCCAATACAATCATCCATAATTTGATACAAAACACCTTTACCGCTTTCTTAAATAATTTAGCATAAAATCAAATCAAAATCTCTATTTTATTTATATAATTCGAATCCCATATAGTCCATTACTAATCTACCTGATGGGAACATTCTATAGGCTGCAAATGGATTTATAAAATAAAGTATAAATCAAATGGCAGCATAGAAAGATACAAAGCACGCTTGGTGGCTAAGGGATACACTAAGCAAGATGGATTGAATTTCAATGAAACATTTTCACCTGTTGCCAAACTTGTTACAGTCAAAGCTCTTCAAGCTATTGCTGCCATTAATAATTGGCATATCACACAACTTGATGTTAACAACACTTTTCTCAATGGAGATTTGTTCGAAGAAATATACATGGATTTTCCCTTGGGATATAGAGAATATGCTGGTTCTAAAATTCGGGGGGGAGAATACAGTTTGTAGACTTCACAAGTCCATTTATAACCTTAAGCAAGTAACAAGGCAATGGTTTTCAAAATTCTCCAATACCCTATTAATCACAGTTATAAGCAGTCAAAATCAGATTATTCATTGTTTACCAAAGGTTCAGGTAGCACATTTATTACTCTCTTAGTCTATGTAGATGCCATCCTCATCACTAGATCTAATCAGGATGAAATCAGCTCACTCAAAGGCTTTCTACGTAGTCAGTTTAAGCAGAAAGATCTTGGCAAGTTAAAGTATTTTGTTAGGCTAGAAATAGCAAGGTCACAAAAAGGGATCTTCATGTCTCAACAGCAATATACTCTGTAATTACTTGAGGATACTGGATTCTTGGCATATAAACCAGCTGCATTACCTATGGATCCTAAGCTAAAGCTCAGTTCATTTGAAAGAGAACTAATTGTTGATGCATCCATGTACAGGAGACTAATTGGTCGCCTCATTTACCTCACTATCTCCAGACCTGATATCACATTTGTTGTTCACAAATAAAGCCAATTTGTGTCACAACCTAGGTATCCACATTTAGACGCAGCTCATCATCTTTTGCAGTATATCAAGGCGAGTCCAAGGCAAGGAATTTTATTTTCTGCACAATCTACATTTCAGTTGAGAGCATTTGCACATGCGGATTGGGGACCTTGTCTTGATACAAGGAAGTCTGTCATTGATTTTTGTGATTTTCTTGGAGATTCTCTAAATTCTTGAAAAGCTAAGAAACAAAATACAATATCCAGTTGAAACTGAATACTGTGCATTAGCATCTACTACCAGTGAAATAGTTTGGCTCACTCAATTGCTTCATGATTTTCAGATTTCCAACAAAGACCCTGCATTAATATTTTGTGACAATCAAGTGGCAATTCACATTGCTTCAAATCCTATTTTTCATGAACGTACTAAGCACATAGAGATTGATTGTCATTTTATTCGACATAAGTTGGCCGATGGTTTTGTCAAGTTTTTACCAGTTCGCTCCCATCCAATTAGGTGATATCTTTACAAAAGCTACAGTAGCCTCTCTGTTGTTTCCTCTATTATCCAACCCTCGCTCTCCATTTTGAGGAGGAGTAACAGAGCAATTTCATCTCATCAAGATACGCGACAGTTCATCAAGGAAGGCAGCTCACCATTGAAAGCATGCAAACAATGTCACTGGAGCCAGCTATCAATTAGATAGTTAAATTAGCTAATTCATTACATGTGTTCACATTGTATTGGTTTGTACAGCTGAATTAGTTAGAGTTGATTTCATTTTCATTTCAGCTTATCAGGATAAGCGGCAGCTCGTTACAGTTCATCGAGGAAGGCAACTCACCTTTGAAAGCATGCAAACAATATCATTAGAGCCAGCTATCAGTTAGATAATTAAATAAGCTAATTCATTATGCTTGTTCACATTCTATTGGTTTGTACAGCTCAATTAGTTAGAATTGATTTCATTTTCTCTATTTATATACCACTCTTGTAATGCATTAAATTAGCTAATTCATTATGCATGTTCAAGTTGTGGTTTGTACAGTTGAATTAGTTAGAGTTGACTTCATTTTCTCTTTTATATACCACTCTTGTAATGCACGGTGTAATTTTTCTCTAACGCAATACAATTGAATTTTTTCTTGCTTCAATCCTTCAATAATCTGTTCTGCTCCAACAAGCAATAATGGATGCCATGGAAATCTCGACGCGTATACTCGCTTAAAAAGCTTATACACACTGTGATCAAGTCAATTGTAGAGAGGTAATTCACGTTCTCAGTTTCTAATTCTTTTGGGCTTTTCGTTTATCTAACAATTCATGCCTTACTTCTTGAATTATTTCCTCCGATATGCTCTTCTGTTTTCATTTTTTTTTCCTGAAAAATTTGTGTCCCCATTTGCCGTCTGTATAAGAGATTTTGATGGGTTTTTTTTCCCCTTATTGAGTGGAGTATAAACTTTCGATCAATTTTCTTGAAAAAAAGGTGAAGAAAAGGAAATGAAAGAAGAATGGCCTAAACTCTATGTTGAACTCTTTCAGAGTTATATTGATAATTGAAATTGAGCTGCACAATAATATTTTGATCTTGTTGTCTGAATTACCCCCCTTCCCCCGAAACTAAATAGTACCCAAATTGGTATATTTAGTGTCTATGTGGCTTTAACCAAAACATGGGTTCTAAGGGGGGCTTCTCGTCCGAGAAATTTATATGTGCCATTTGTCGAAATTGATTTATGTGATCTTATCAACTTTATAATCATAGATGACGAAGAAAGAAATGCATAGTGTTTATGTAGTTTCTACGTGGAATAATCCGTAGCATGCAATAATTTTTTTCAGTTTAAAGAAAATCTTACTTTAAATGAAGAATATCCAAAAACTTGTGGTTAAATAGCCTTCACTTTTTAACTTCGAACTCGATCACCATAGAGGGATTATATTCCCACAAACCAATAGTTTTTTGAGATTTCGACACTAAAGACATTTAAGCCTTTATTCAATTTGGGGCAATTTTTCACGAAAATCACTAATTTCAGCCATATTTTTCTTCCTTACAGGTTAGAGGATCAATGAAGATTATAAGAGAATTGAGAGAGGTTGAGGATTTGAATTCAAAATCAAACCACTCCCTCCAACTCATTTCAATATGTCATGGGCCTAGTCTGCTCAGTTAGGCAATCCATGATATATAAGTCAACATTAGAAAATGTATATTATGTACGATACAACTTCATAATACAAAGTTTTTGATGTGTAATATATAAAGAATGTTTTTAGTTGCTTGCTTTATGCTATTTGATGCCATTATTGGTTGTTCTAGTTGTGCATAATATTCCATCAATATAGCCCGTTATCCTAAATTTTGTTCAGAACACCTTTACACTTTGATAAGTTATATTCGTAAGTGTGTTCATCAAAGTTTTAACTTTCTAAGTTTCTTTGATCCAAGACAGAGAACATGGATACAAAATCAGTGGCTGGAAAAGGCTGTAGCTTGCTTAGGGTGGTGGAGGAAAGAATACAAAGGGAGCTGGAACATGAGAGAAAAAAGCAGCAAAAAAATCTCTTTATCGTGCCTTATCTTCCAAAAGACTGCATCTCTAAAATTCTTGTTCAACTTCCGATTGAATCTTTACCGAAGTTGAGGTTTGTTTGTAAGGCGTGGTATGGGATTGTTAATAGCCCTGTTTTCATTGATGCCCATCTTCGACGATCCAGCACCGGCTTAATTTTTTTAGCTCCAATTACAAAGGGCCATCCGTCCTCCAGTAATGTTGAAACATCAGACCTTATGGTCAAACCAAAATTTTTTTCCATTGAATCGAAAGTTTTGCATATGCAGTCTGTGCCTATATGTCATTGGCCCCACATAGACCCTTCTACTTTATGTTACATTAAGTTCATGGAAATTAAAGATGGGAAGAGCACAGTAAAGGAGTACAATGAAACTTGCATAGGCAAAATCAGAGCAACTTGCAATGGCTTAATCCTGCTCGAAAATCGATTGAAGAAAGAGGGATTGATTGTCATGAATCCAGTGACTCGGGAATTGTTGACAATTCCTTTGGGAACTCGGTCGTCTCCTCATCATGAATCATATGGGTTAGTGTTTTGCCATCGTTCGAGCAATTATAAAGTGGTGCACTTGTTTCAGGATGAGTCACAGTACATTGGTTGTGAGATTATTAACATAAGGAGTGGATCTTGGAGAGTTATGGATGGACCTTCTTTTGGACTTTTTGGTTGGCTCGGTTTCGAACCTGTTTTTGCAATGGGAGCTCTACATTGGCTTCCTCTTCTTAATCATAACGAGTACATAGTGTCATTACTAGTGGACGATGAGAAGTTCATGAAGATATCACTTCCAAAGATTTTGCGAAATTCATGATCGCATCATTGCAATGAGTGGATTCCTTGGTTTTGTGACTCATCATGAAGACATGAACCGAATTGATGTGTGGATTCTAAGGGGTTTGGGTTGTGAAGTTTGGGAAAAGCAATATAGCATAAGAATGGATTGCACAAAGAATATGGTTCCACTTTACTGTTCAAGAATCGATGGTGAAATAATTTTCAAGAAAAAAGATTATGATCTATATGCTTATGATTGTTCTTTGCAAATTATGAGTAAAGTTGAGGTGAAGAAGGGATGTTTCCCCTTCAATGGCTGCTACTTGCCTCATGTCAATAGCCTCATCTCGTGGACGGTTCCTGCAAAAAGGTGAAAAAGTTTGCTTTCAATGATATGATGCCCAAAATAGAGGGTAGAAGTAGAAAAATGGTGTAGTTTCTGGTGTGTGTAATTATCGAGTTTTATGACTTTTTCCAGACATGCGTGCATAGTCGACTCCAATTTGTCGAGAATGAGGTTTAGTTTATTGTTGTACGTATATGCAGGCCTATTTCCTGTCTGTCATGTTGTGAGTTGTTATTTCAAGCATTGAGAAACACGTCATTTTGTAAATAATGTGTGATTTTCTTGAACTGTGTTTTATATGATAGATTATAAGTGGTGATATTTTGGTTGAGTACGTGAATAATTTCGTCATTTCAAACTATTTTTCCCACTTGGCAAGTTAAACATCCCAATTCCCATAAAACTTTTTTAAATGTTTCTCAAACTGTCATTAAACTTTAAAAGGATTTTCATTTTTTTTTTTTTTTTGATGTCACTGAACTTTTCAAAATATTTTTCAACTGCTATTGAACTTTAAATATTCAACTTGCCACTGAACTTACCAAAATATTATACATCGATAACTTCATCAAGTCCGTAACCTTTTTAAAATGGTGAGGGATGGAAGGATAGATGTAATAATATTTTGATAAGTACAGTGACAACTTGAGTAGATTTTAATACGACAACTGAAAATATTTCAAAAACTTTTTGTGGCATTTCTGATATATTTTGAAGTTCAAATTGCGAAAATCGTTTGACATGATTTTTGAAAAGTCGAAAGAAGCATTTGAGATTCAAAAGCTGCTTTCGGATCCATTTGACTAATTTTATGAAATGACTTCTTCTAGTCAGAAAAACTTTTAGAGAAAGTTGGTCCAATATAGTTTTCTCTTAAAACAATTTCAAAATAGAAAGCATTTTAAAAAATTATTTTTCAAACAAAATAAGATAACTTCCTCTCCGAAATCTCTTCTGCATAGGCCCAAAATAATGCCAAATGGGCCCAGTTCTTAGCCAAAGCCCAAACATACCAGGCCGCAGTCTTTATATTATACCCCTCTCGTGGTCAACGTGGATGCCTCTCCACTTTAATTTAATTAGTACTTGTTTGCATCAAAAATATTTGTAGAGTTCTTATGTAGGTTGATTGTTGAGTGAGAGTGGATTGACAGCAAAATGGCTTGTAGCGGTTGCTATTCAGTGAATTTCATGGCCGTATCCTCCAATCCGAACAAGCCCTTAACTTCCTCTACTCTCCTCACTTCAAAATTATCTTCATCCTACTCGCAAATCCCCTTTTCCTCTTTGAATTTTAATTCAAAATTATCCCGAATCCAGTTGCACAAATCAAAGACTGCTCCAAATTCATTCGTAAGTGTGTATCATTTTTTTATGGGTCTTCTTTTTTTTAAGTTTGAAATGAATAATTATTTTTATTTTTATTTTTACTTTTTTTTTTTGTGAAATTTTGATGCTTTGAAAAATCTGAAATAGGTTGTGTTGTCTGAGATTAAGGCAGAGCCGTTGAAAGTAATGATATCAGGAGCTCCTGCTTCTGGTAAAGGAACCCAATGCGAGCTCATCACTAAGAAGGTGAATTTTTTTAATTATTATTTTAATTTTTATATAGTTTTAATTATTTGTTTTTTGCTACTTTTAGTGTTGTTGATATAGGATTTTGCTCGTGTTTAATGGCAGTCGAAATCGATATTTATGGTGGGTGTTATTGGAGCTACTTATATTAGCTGATTAATTTGAATGAATTGATTAATATAATGCATCAAAAGGATGATGCTTTTTCTGTACTCTAAAGAAGGATTGTGTTCATTGTTAAAGGTTATGTCATTTTGAATTGCATCTTTTAAATGAAGAGTTATTTGACTTATTTTTCTTCCAAGAATCGCAACCATTCAAAGAGACACACGTAAAAGAGACAACCTTTGTGGAAGGGCATGTAAGGAACCCTCGGCCAAGAATTCAATACACGTCAAAGTTCCATTGAGAGTTTGATAGCCAATTGTGTGGAAACTGCAGAAATGTACCTCGAAATCTTCCTTGTATGTTGAAAATAGCATTCAAATAGCATTATGACTTAATTGGATTTATACATTCATGCCAAGAGGATTGATTTGGTACTAGTGGATATATTTAGATTGAGTACATGTTCGAATGTGGTGGTTTTTTTTTTTTTTTTTAATGTTTTATTTTCCGGTTGGATCAATGGTTAATTTTGGTTTTTTACCTTTAAAAATGTGATTGATATAGTATAAAGATGAAAACAAAATACAGTATATAAACTTTAGCCCCATAAACGGTTGGTTTGACTGGAAAATTCGATGATGACATGAAACCAATATACATTTTCCAAAAATTAGCTAAATACAAGGATGGTCTGGCATGGAAAACCCCAGGGATTCTTGTGTAGTAAGGAACTTGTAAAAGATTTTATTAATAGCGCATTGATTTTGATTTAGGATCAGTATAAATTTAAAAATTGACTCAACACTAAACGAGCAGCAATCTTATTAAACAGTGCAGCCAATCATACACTGTGTCTGCATTTTTTTTCTAACTTCATAGAAGAAAATATTTTTGGTTGGCAGTAAACGGTTTGCTTTTTTGAGGTTATGCCCAGTGTTTAGATCTTCTTGCATTTTAAAGTTTTTGTTTTCCTGGACCACTTCAAAGAGCATGGATTTGAATGATATGTCTTTGTCCTTTTATTTCTTTATTTTCAGCTTTTTTGTGTCATAATGTCGCACCAGGCTACTTTTTTATGTTATAATCCAACGTGCAGTACGATTTGGTGCACATTGCGGCTGGAGATCTTCTCAGGGCTGAAGTTGCTGCTGGGACAGAAAATGGGAGGCGAGCGAAGGAATGCATGGAGAAGGGGCAGTTGGTCCCAGATGAAATAGTTGTCACGGTAGCTTTATATTCATACTTTTTTATGGTTTCTCTTTGAAATAATATTCAAACTATCAATAAAATATTAGTTAAATGAAAATGAATTAGCATGTCCCTATGGTTGTAGATGGTCAAGGAGCGTTTGTCACAACCAGATTCTCAAGAAAAAGGCTGGCTTTTGGACGGATATCCAAGGAGCTCGTCACAAGCAACTGCTCTTAAAGGATTTGGCTTCGAGCCACACATTTTCATTCTTCTTGATGTGAGGTTCTGCTATTGCTATCTGTACTAAAGGATTAATTAATAATAATATAAAAGTTATCATCTTAAGAACCGAGAGCTAGCATGATCTTTGTCTAATTAATATTTGCTTTTGCCAGTTACAAGGTCGAGAAATTTGACTTCACTTTTTGAATAATTTTTGGCTTTGTCTTGATTGAGTTAGTAGTCATAAAATGTGAGTATAATAAACTCTTTTTCCTCTACAGGTCCCTGAAGAGATCCTAGTTGAGAGAGTTGTTGGCCGCAGACTAGATCCTGTCACGGGGAAAATATATCATCTAAAGTATTCTCCCCCTGAAACTGAAGAAATTGCTGCTAGGCTTACTCAACGCTTTGATGACACCGAAGAAAAGGCATGCTTCATTTTACGTCTGTATCTTGAAATTTGACTTTGTTTTTGTTTGGTTTTACTTATCCTCCCTTTTTAGTTACTGGGCCTTTGCTTGTGTCTGTCAGGATATATCTAAAATGTATATATTATTGGTATGTGTTTGAGCTAGGTCTTTATAATAGATTTTCCATTTCAGGTAAAATTGCGTTTGCTCACACATAACAAAAATGTGGAGGCCGTGCTTTCAATGTATAAAGATGTAACAGTCAGGGTATGTAATATGTTTTTTTCCTTCCCTATGTAATGTGTGTTTTTCTTGACAGAGCACTAAAATCTCAAATAGATTATTGACTTGTGAATATAGAAAGTAAACTTTCCTACCAAGATCGTCATTTTAACTCTCTTGCACAAGCAAATTGGCATTAAAGCTGGTTTCTGCTTTCTATATTTCGTATTAAGCATATCTGCGCATACAACGTTGTCAAGCTTGAGGTTAATTTTCCTACTTTGGCTCAAGGAAGTGGGGTTAATGCTCCAAAGAAAATTTCTGAAAATTGATTTAGAGCTTTTTAGTAGTGCTTATTAGCTGTGGCTCTTATGGAATGTCTGTAGTAAGTTGTAGGCCTTATGAGATGTGTTAATAAAAAGTAAGTTTGACTGGCTTAAATTATAATTTAAGCTTTGCCAAACATGCTCTCATAAACTTGGTTAAGCACCAGTCAGCGCGTCTCATGGTCGTATTTTACTATTTTACAATAGTTGTTTATATGTTATTATTATGGGTTTTCTTATATATTAATCGTGTCAGTTGCTGCCTCAGTTTCTTCCCTATATTTTCTCTTCCTTAGCTTCCTCCTTTTGCTCCCCCTTTTCTCCATTCTCTTTATCACTCGTGAACCAAAATCATAGTTTCCAGCCCAAGTCATAGTGCTTGTGATTGTGGCATTTTTTAGTTCAGAATACTAATGCAATCGCACATCCATCTACCTGTGTCAAATCCACTTGTTTACAGATCTGCTTAAAACCTTTTCACTCATAAACGTTGAATTTTAGGGAAGTTGAAACTTCATACCTCTTATATTTAGGCTCTCGTTGAGGTAGTTGAGTCCATCTTCCTTCGCACACATATCTAGCTCAGTAAGCTTAGTTAAAAATAAGTTTAAAACTTCTCTTGAAAGTGAATAATGGTTCTTCGTGGTTGATATTTTGGAATAAAGATCGGTTTTGTGGGGAAGTTTTCAGCATATTCTTCCCCTTGCACTCCACTGATTGTTCACATGGTTGTTTTATGGGACGTGAACCAGATTAACGAGTCATTTACTGGAAACAGTATAACTATCCTATTATTGCTACCACTATGTAAATTAATAACATGTTTGCAAGTGCTTTTAAGTACTTATAAGCAATGGATTTTGGGAAATGTATGGATAATAAGTAGATAGTAAGCTGTGAGTCCTCTGAATTAAGTGAATAAAAACTATGTTTGACTAGCTTAAATTATAATTTAAGTAGTGCCTAACGTTCACTAAGTTATCTGTTTCTTAGAAAGTTGATTTCGTAATGCAAAATTCCTTTCACTTGGAGCTAAATAGCATCTTCCTCACCCTATCACTTCGAAAGAACCTTATTTTTCTACGGTTGCAGGTGGATGGAAGTCTTTCCAAGGAGGACGTATTTACCAAGATCGACACCGTGTTGAGAAATGTGCTTGTACAAAGGCAGGCTGCCATAGGTTCAGTGGCAGTGTGAAACATCAAAGAAATCCATGAGGAAAAGGTAGACTAGATCAAGGAGGATGCTGATGGGCAGGGTGGATGGAGAAGGATGTTATTAGAATCAAGATGATTAGTTTTACTCGTGTTCTCTTGTGACATGTTTGGTAAGCTAGACTATACTATATTTGATGGATTGAAAAATAAAAAGATGTTAAAATTCGTTCTTATATCATTCACTACTAGCTATATTTTTGTACTAAACATGTTATTGAGGGACTTTTATCTTCCCTTTTCATACCGATATATGGATTGGCATCAATTGTAAGTTAACGTACAGAAAAATAATGTACATTAATTTAATGCTTGATTTTACTTGCATCTAGTTTATTTCCGTCGAGTCTATCTACTACCATTTATAACTGGATTTATTGAGGCGATGGCATTTTACAGGCATATCGACTGCCTAGACTTTGACTGCCGCCTCTATTTGTGTTGGTCTACACTCTGAGTTGATCAGCCGATGGGTTCATCGGTGTTCCACATCCGACCGGGACACAGCTGGCTGGTTTGGAGTTGCTCTTTCCCACACTAGAATCATGTGCCACTACTAGTGCCTGATCCTTTATTAGTGCTAAGACAGCCCTAATTTAATTTCTTGATTATTTAACTTTCGATTGAACTCTATAACCTTTTACTTTTATTTTTTCAATACATGAGCCTGGTTGAAAAATATGCAATTGCTTATTTTCGAGGCGTTTATTACGACATTTCATTACATGTTGGTAGCTGATAGATAAATTAAACACAACTCGTAAAAGTTGTCATGTCTCTTTTTCTTAAACCAATCAACTAACGTACCGAACATATCATCCCTAACTTATAATACCCAATTAGTGACGTCTAGTATGTTTTTATTTTAAAACTTGCATATTCACTTTAAGTGACTTCTTCAAGCTTGGCCAAACATGCTCTTCAAGTTTTGTTCTCATTATTTCCTGAACCGGCACTCCATTATCATATACCGTGAATAACTTGAACCCAGATGTCAATGTGCAGCAATCTACAACACAAGTAACATCCAATGAGTTAAGCTTCAAGATATTCCTATATTCAGTGGGGTCGAACCAATCCGACCTCACCTCAGAATGATTTGGGGTTTTTCATTATTGAATTCTAGCCGTCCGATTATACAAGAATCAGTAAGATCAGATTAGCATTGTAATAGGATCAAGATTCTTTTCAAGAATCCCTTTCAACTCCGGGACAAGATCTACTGGATGCAGATCGAATTTCACCATTTTTTTGGGCTCGTCAGTTATCGAGCATGCTCCTAAAGATCGAATGCAAATAGGAAACATTCAAAGGAAAAAGGAGGCAAAGACAAAGGCGAGAACGGGTAGGGAGAAGCATATTAACGTTTAGGATTAGCAATCGAATCAAAATAGAAATCCACAACATTTACAACAGCAGGCAAAAAGCTCGTAAGATCTATAGCTGGACAAGAATGTACTTCTAACAAAGCCACAATATTGAGTCGAGATTAACGTTAAATTTATAAAGAGCAAAAAGAAAATTGATGCCACGTCTTGATATGTGTGAGCGTCGTAAAGCAGAAACATGCTAACAGGTGCTCTAAACTTTTGATATCTCATCTGTGCAGGCAAAAAATAAAAAGGGAGCAGGTACACTCTAGTTAAGAACCCGTTGCCCCAGGGAAAAGTTCTGATATTTTATTGAAAACGTCCATAACCTGAGACGAATAGCGAGTGACCTTCGCATTACTTCCAATGTAAAAAATAAACAGCAAAAGGCTTCATGCAAAAGTGAAACAAAACAGACATTCATGCTGATATTCTGAAAAAATAATTATACAAAGATTCACAATAACTTTCGACTTACCTCTTTGTCGTTTTGATACTTGGCAATACTCAGAGGATTCTGAGAACACTGCAAAAAGGAACAGTTGTCCCAAAGTTCAATAAGATAATTATACAAAATCAGACTCTCACTTTGATAGGATGGTAAAATCCCAGCAGGAAGTAGAAGGCGAGTAGGTCCAATATCTTGCTGGGAAACCGCATAAGGAAATGAAAAATTTTAATGGAAGGCGAAAGTACGAGAAGCTACTTACATCCATGATAGCTGCTTGAACTCGAGGATTTTGGAATGCCATAGCTACCTCAGGATTGGCCATGATTTTAGAAATGACTTCCTCAGGCGTAAGCCCTATCTGATCTGCAAGATATAACAGGCGAGAAACAATAAGTTCATGTTTGGTGGTGAACACGACTCGACAATATAATAGATGAGATTTGACATTGTAAAAAGTATTCAAGGATAATAGAAAGTAATTTTATCTCACAGGAAACAGTGAAAATTTTAATATTATCAATTCTATATTAGATTAGGCATACACAGCTAAACTTAAATCACAGTAAAACTCACCAAACTGTTGCTTAATATCGGGACTGCTAAGATCAAAACTTTTCAAGGAGTCCATCATGCGGTTGTCCCATTCTGGGCTTCCACCCATGTTATTCCTGTGAATATATAACCAAAAAGAAGATACATAATTAGGATCATATCAATAATACCAAGAACATTTACACCATATATATAATAAAAGCTAAATATTTGTGTGTAATATGTATACTAGGATATTTTATACAGAAAGGACTTAGAAGTTATACTTACAGCATGTCCTGCAATTGTTGACGATACTGTGGATTTTGTAGCATCCCTATAACAGATTTACATTTATTGCAATTAGTAAAGTGGATTACACAATATTGGACAGTAATAAGAAAAAGAACTTAAAACTGCCCAATACGATCTAATACAGCTAAAACACGCAGTTAGGATTCAAATTATACAATGAAACAGTAATATGCATGTTTTCTATGGACAACAAAGAAAAGTTTTAGCTAAATTTAGGAGGACAGAGCTTTGTGATTATAAGGTCATTCTCCAAATTTCGGAAGGGGGAATGGCCAACATCTACAAACTGACCCTCATTTCCGCCTTCCCAACCCCCTTCAAAGAAAAAGAAAATAAGTCATCGAAAACAAAAAGAGCAGTTGTCGCTTGTCAAATCTTGCCTGCTGAACAAGAGAAAATCGTTCGGAAATCTTTGCACTTAGAATTTTTCGAAATAAGTTCTGGTAAGTCTCTACAAGTAGAAGTTTCACCTTTGCCAAAGAAATGAATGGAGAGTCGTGTTTTAACAAATAAATCAAATCCCAACAAAACAGAAAAGTTTAAGCATAACTAAACTTAAATGGGCAAGGGAAAAACGAACTCACATTTAAATGTAGTAGGATTCCTCATCTCCTCAGGTAAGTAGCTGAAAGATAAAAATGAACAATAACTATCAATAATTAAAAATACGATTTTTGAAATATCAATAATATAGGAGAACTATGCGATGTTAATAGGAAAAACACTACGTGCATGTTCAGCATGCAGCACTAGACATAATAATGAACAACATTTAGGCTTCTTTTTCTTTCTTAATACTGTCGAGTACTATCGAATCTGCCCTACCATACCAAACATGCCATAGGTGTCTGAACGACTTCCCAAGCTTTGTCTCCTATTTAAGCAGAAATTTCCACAAGACATAACCCAGAAGCAACATTTTTTTTGTAGGCAACGGCCAAATAGAGATCTTATAAAGGGTTTGATTAAATATAGGCCATGTTTATTTCAGATTAAAATCAAATTTTAATCTAAATTAAAGACAAACAATCAATATAACCACGTCTTTCATGGGTCAACATCTTTTCAACCACACATTTCAAAAACTTCGATCACAATCTACTAAAAATCTAATTTTAATCCCCACCAAACACCCACATAACAATTTGTTTTTCACATTCATCTTTAGCAATCTTTTTCAGTAGATCTATCCACAATATTTTGAGCGGCAATTATTCCCAGGACATGACAAGCATTTTTCAATTGAATGTAAAATTTCTCCAGACTCCAATGGAAATGAAGTAAAAATGCAAAAGGAAATTCTAAACTGCATAATTTGCAAAAGAAAGAGAATGAGAATAATGAATTGAGTTCTAAACCACTTCCATCGGGTGAAGATATAAATGTCATTATTCACATATCAAGTGCTTAAATCAAACATCATTGCATTGTGAACAGAAATAACTAAGACGTTTGAATGATGGCATATGAACTAAAATATTGAGAAATATAAAATAAGGTTGAAGGTTCTCTTACGGATAAATCATTTTCTGTACAGTTGGATCTTCCATCATTTTCTCCAAAGCTTCCACTGACAAGAGGGGATTTGTTTGTTCTGCCCATTACAAGAGAAACAGCTTATTTGGTCTCATTCAAGTCAAAACTGTGGATAAAATGAACCTCCCCCCAAAAATGAAACCAATCAATAGAAAGATTAAACAATTTATAGCACTTTCTGTGGAGAGGATTCGAAAGCACTGGACTTTATTAAGGAAGAAAAAGAAACTAAAAACTCGTCCATTATAGTGTCTAGTCGTGACTGTGTTACTATGTAGCAAACATGCACTTATATCCAGCGAGCACAAATGTATGAGAAGCAAACAAGAACAGTATAGTCAGACTCAATGCAGAACAACCATCCTATATGAAATCTCCATTTGCAAGCTGTTGTAGCAAACTAAAATATTTCAAGAAAAAATACTGTGACATGAGGAAAGGATATAATTTCATATATTATGTCAGCAAAATCTTTTATTCAAATATTTTAGTTTGATCCAAACTCAAATGCATATACATTATGTCAGGACAATTTTACATGTCTACGAAATATATCAAAGCACACTCCTATTTTAAACGACGACAGTTAATACAACAGCCTTCCTCATATACAATATGATGATTATGAATACTTAGTTTGATACACCTTCACATTGTTGAGGGCACTAACAAAATTGGTATGCACACGTATCCGCCTTTAATTTATTTGCATATGTAACTAATGTATACTTTATGAACATCCTTATTGTTCTTCAAAAGAACCAGAAGATCAATCAGAAAATAGGAATATACAGAGAATATTAGCAAAATCCAGTACGAAAAAATTCCCATTAAATAACAAAAATATTATGCAGTGCAATAGAACTGTAAAAACAAAATCAGTCTCCGCAAAGCAAGAGAATCACATCTTACAAGGTCTGAACTAAAAACTAGATAAATTATTGCAAACGCGGTTACTATAATGATGATAAATGATTTCCCAACTTACTGGTGGAGCGACCTTCTGAAAAACCGGTTCCTCTGTTCGCAGCAGATCCATTTTCAGAAACCTTTGGAGATGTCCAGATAATTAAAATGATAATAATTTTATCATAAATCATCACAGCAGCCATAAATGAGAGTTCAACTCACTTGCTGGAAAGGCTCGGGATCCTTTGGTGCATCTGTCTGTATCGATTCTTTGTAATTTTCAAAAGCATTTTTTTGGAATGTTTCTTCTGGGGAAACATCTACAAAAGCTGCAAAAAAGAAGATGGTGATGAAAAAGACAACGATTCAGATCCATAGTATGATAAAACCTCAAGAGTAGCTGCCTTAATCTTCATGCCACCAAGAGAATTGGTGTTGGGAAAATGTCAATGGTAGAAAAATTAAAAGAGGTTGTTACTTGGGTGCAAAATTAATAAAAGACCCACCCAATAACAAAGCAATAGGAAAGATTTTCATTTCCTCTTGTTGGAAGTATAAGAGTCGTTGCTTAACATACTTATATTAATGTCACAACAGAAAGGAATCAATGAATACCAAATTTCTTTGGTCCCTTCTCTGGTTCTACAGTCTCTTTGACAGCTGCAGATGGATGGTCCTCCACTTTGGTTGCAGGTATATCAACAGTTACAGGTTGAGATGCAGCGGATGTTGAAATCGTATTTGCATCTGATGTTGGGTATGCGGGTTGGGGAAATGGGAAAGGTGACCCAGGTGAAAAGGCAGCATTACTGAATTGATTATTTTGAGTATTCATCTGTCCCATCAATGTCTTGAAAGCTTGTTGCATAGCATATTTCTGCATGAATGAGATATGTGCAGTTAAGTCAGAGACATGAAAAAGCAACCACAGTTTTAACAATTCTAGTAATAGCTAAGTAATTGAATCGATAAATATGCATGTGCTATAACGATGCATGTGTATTAGGTCTAAAAACTCACTATTACGTTAAGACTGAAAAGTTTGTTTCGAGCAAGATGAACAAATGGACCATTACAATTGTCATAAAGCACTACAAAGTATCAAAGCAATCCCTTTCACCAGATCTCAATAGATATAATTAACCCCATCCTAGACAAACAGGCATCACATTTTCTCCAGATCAACTAAGTCCAAAACAATTAGGGGGCAAGTAGTCTCATCTCATCTTTAGAAGGAACTACCCTGCATAAAAACTCCACCATCATTGCACTTAAGGAATTCCAATTTGTGTTTTAGCATATAAATGAATCCCACAAACTCCTGCCAATGCATAAGTGAATGCATTGCATGCCACACATTGATCCATTGATGCACCTTTCTTCCATATTGAACATAGTGTATCCATTAATAGTCAAGTAGCACTGCACTTGGGCTGAAATAACCTCACAATAAACCGCAAAATCCTTCAGAGTTGATAACTCTATGAGCTCACATTCTATCCTTCACTCTAGAACACTACCCATTCAAAATTTAGTTTTACAGCATGGTGGAAAATGGTGGAGAAAGATTGGACCAGACTCATTTCAAGCATAAGCTACACTGGGCGGCCTTGCATCAAGCTATTTTCTTTTCTTCACATATAATTTCCAGAGAAATCCTTCCTACTCATTGTGTGAAGACAACAAGGAGCAAAAACGCAGTATAATTACTTTAAGTGGTTCCCTAAGCATATCTTATGCTACAAACTACAAGCAGTTTTCATCAGAAAACCACTCTGTGCTGACATGACACAGTTTTGATGCAATCATGTCAATAGCTTTTCCCTGATATGCAAAGTTTCCATCTTAAAAAATCCTTAGATGCTCACATGTTAAACCCTTCATGTTATGCATTTGCCATAGATCTATACACAAAACTACACTAAGTACATTAAAGCTTTGCAACTACCAATATGCAACAGTTTGATAAGCCTTATAAAGAATTACATATCTTGGATAACTCATTAGTCAGACCATTGATCACTCTTGTCCCAGAAACTACAAATATTATTTGGGTTGCCATACATGATATGGATACCAAATTAGGTACCACAGTCTCAAATTTGTAAGAACGGTAGCTTCAAATTTTTGTGCCATAAAAAAATAACAAGTTGACAAAATCTGGAAGTGTTCAAACAAATTTTGAAATAAAAAATTAAGGCCTTGGATCTTGTCTGGTAAACAAAAACCTAGATCTACCATACCTCCATGCAACTTCATTAGAAGCCCAAATCAACTTCATGTGAAGCCTAAATCAATTTAGTACTAAACTGTTAATAATTGCATTTGACATTGTTGGAAGGCTTGTTAATAAGGTATGCACCAGCAAACAAACATCAATATTCATATGAAGTCTTCATCGAAGATGACAACACTACAGGACAGGTCAGAATTCGCTGTCTGTTTTAATGTATGGCAGATCATCATTTTTCTACAAATCTAAAGACTGCTCATGAGGGTTAAAGGTTTGCCCAACAAAATAAGAAATAACTTATTGAGTTCTTGAAAAATATTGTACTCGGTAATGCATTATGCCTAAAATTCTATACAACCAATCTTTCAGGCAAAAGATATTCTGGCAAATGTTTCGTTGATCCATGGGAAGCTTAAAGCTGATGTAACCTTACAAGTTAAACTAGTTTTCACTCAAAACTAAGATTACTGGCCTCACTTTAGCAAAGTTTATATCAATAACCATCTGAAGAACAACAGTACAAAAAGAAAGTTCACAAAAGACACTGCTTGATGAGTTATGTAGGATAAAAACAATGCCCTTTCAAATCAACCGTTTGCCTTTTAGTTTTCAAAAACTAAAAGAAATATGCAACAAGAAGAAAAATTACGAAGCACAGTTAGCTTGGGAAAGAAGTTACTCACCTTTAGGTATGTAGCCACCTGCAATGTAATAAAAATGGTCAGAAAGAAATGTAAGATATCTTCCATGAAGTAGAAAAAAGAGAATGATGTTAAGAACCAAGACTTTTAAGAAGAAATAACAGGCAATGTCCTCTTACTTACCCATGAAAAAAGAGCTGAGAGGCCAACACCAACTCCAATCCAGAAAAGAGGTGACCCCCTATTTTGAGAGAGGAAGTGTCATACAACATGTTAATATCCAAGAAAAACTGAGATTCAATTCTATCATCAGTAACCAAACCTACTTCCAATAATCACACCACACATAGGAACAAAATAGAGGGAAACATTGAGTCACTCTGTCCATGTCTATTAGTTTGAAAAATGAAATTGTTGACATGTCAGTCTAATTAGTGAAAAATTGCCGACAGGAACCCATACCACCAGATTAATACAAGGTAAGAGATATTTACACTTGAGAAGATGGAGGAGGCATGGAAATCTGTGGATTTACACCAACTGAAGATGTTTCTTGGCTCTTTGATGTAGTAGTGCTTGCAAAATAGTCCCTCCTTACTTTCTCCAATGCTGCATGAGGATCAGAAGAAAAGAATGAGCAGTAATGATAAAACATCAAATCCTTTGCTACAAGAAGTCACTAGTGCAACAAGAACCATGGAAAACATATTTATTGAAAAGTGATAGCTGCTAGTTATCATGTAAACTGGTGTTCATAGCAGTTAAAACACCACGTTATGCAGTACACATGTTATAATCTACTTTATTAGAAACATTTATTTAAGCGTGTATCTCTATCATGTACTCTTAGGAAGAAAAATCACTAAGACCGTGTTTGGCTAAACTTAACTTTTGTTTCCAAACATTTTTGGATTACTTAGGGCCCATTTGGTTTGTATTTCAAATTCCAGTTTTGAATTCATTTTCAGTTTCCTATTTTGATAGTTTGGTTTAAGATTTTTAAAAACGCGTTGATTTGTCATTTTGAAAAATTATTTCTCAAAACAAAATATTAGAAAATATATTTGGTTGAAATTTTAAAAAAATTACATTATGACATTTTATTTCATAAATTTGATTATTCGGTAAAAATAAAAATAAAAATTATGTTAATATTATCGAGTACTATATATATATATATATATAGTTGGTGAATTTTACAATATTTTTTCTCTTTATAAAAGTATAATAAAAACGATTAATAAATCGAGTTCAAAATACAGGAAATAATAATAAAAATTAATGACAAGGGCAGAGAATATTTTTATCTTTGTTCATATAAAAAAATTATAAAAATTTTTATGTATATAATTATTAAGAGCTTGAACTTTTTTTTTTTAATAAACTTTACTTTTCTATAATTTTTATTTCATTTTTTTCAAAAAAAATTCTTTTTTTAATTTTTAGAATTTATCAATTTTATTTTTTGAATTTACTATTTTGAATTATATTTTTTAAAAATTTAAAGATTCTATAGAATTTTATTTTCATTTAAATAATTTTTTATTTAAACGCTTTTTTTCCATGTTTTGACTCGCAACGTCAAAATTGTGTTTTGAATTTTATGTTATAAATTTATCCTTATTTTCGAAAATGCACTTTTAGAAATATTGAATCTAACACGTTTTTCAATATTTTGAAAATTTGAAAATTGAAAACAGTTTGAAACCAGTGAACCAAACGAACCCTTAATTTTCTTACTTTTAAGTAAAAAAGCTACTTATTTTGCAAATAACTCTTACCTTAATCTCAAATCAACCTACTTATTTCCAACTATGAGCAATTAAAATATTATCTATATTAAAACTTGCCTATAAGTTAACATTTTTAGCTTAGCCAAGCATGCTCTAAAGCCAAAAATAAAGTCATTGGCAATAAAGCTGAAGCCTAATTGTACGTGAAGAAAATGCTCAAAGAACTAACTAATCCAGGATCTAGATGTGCCTTCCTCCATTTCAGAAATAAAACTATTATCACGCAGCATAAACTTGTATAAACCTAAGTGTAGACAAATCATCAGCACCAAGGAACATGGATCAAACTAACCAACACATATACCTCCGTTCTATAACTCGTAATCACATGCCATGCAGGTCCAGAAAGAACATTTTCAAATCGATATGCATAATCCTGACTATTAAGTTTCAGGGTTGAGAGCTCGATGTAGCTAGTTTCCCTTTTACATTATTTCTCTTCTGGTTGTCACAATGAAAGAAGTATTAACAAACTCTAATCCTCACTTCAATCTCCTCCAAATGTTCACCCTTTGTTCAAAGATTCTAAATGTCTAACATTAAAGAATCTCAAAAGAGTGAAATCCAATCCAAATCAAAAGCAAACTTTAACAGAGTATGAGAAGAGAAAACAGGTATGCCCATTTAGATACAGAACGTAATAAAAGTTATTAGGTACATAGGCTCCATTGGTTTCACTTAAGCAGAAGACTTCATTGCACTAATGGCAATACAACTATCTTCGGGGTGATAATTGCAGCAGTTCTCTATCCCTAAATCCAGAAACCTGGCAATACAAGTGCTGGCTCCAATAATCATTTCTACCCTTACCACGACCATCCCATTGACTTATTACAGAAGGGACATTATTTATTATGTATGATGGTACTTAAGCGTTGTCGAGCTAGATGCTTTATATGGTCTTTAAGCTAGGTTTTCACTGGTGTCAAAACATTTTTTTCCTTAAACATAGTTTTAACCAGTTTGATCTGCCTTTTCTTGTGCAAACAGAGATGGATTATCTACAGATGATAGCATGGGTGTCTTCAATACCAACTTCCCCAACGGTCACCTGCAATATCACATCCCAAAACTACTGTTTTGAGACAAACACCACCGCCTTAGTGCTTCTATTATCACGTCAACCAACATGGAGACATAAAGTTCTCTAGGCATCAATAAAACCAATACCATCCATCAAGTCTCAAGGACATCGTGAAACAAAAGGACTATCCTAAAATGTACTAAACCTACAGTCCATTTTTTGGGAAATTGTTTTCTTAACTTCTTGCTTTTTAAAACATTCTCAACTCATTCAACTATGAAGGAGTTATCCAATCTCTTGTAGAATAAAGAGCCAATACGGTAATCAGCAAAAGTCATCAATGAAACACAGAAGGGGAACAAATGCACCAGTTTGGAAATAAAAATGTCTACGAGCAGAGACTGGCCTCAGTAAACATAAAATTTATCAAACGTATAAATAATAAAGATAACATCTTTACCAAAAACAAACATATAGGCACGTATATTAATATATATCAACATAAAAAAAAACACCTATAGGAACAAAAATTCATAATAAAAGTTTCATTTCGACAAAAAGCAAGCATACACATTCATATTCAAATAAAATAATCAGAGATTATTTTAAAGATTACATATAAAGATTGTATATTTAATAAAGACGAAAACAATAATGCATACATCGAGATAGTGGTCAGTAAATGAGGTTTACCAATAGTTTTGGTGGTTTTGTGGCCCTGAAGTAAAGAAACAGCTGAAAATGGTGAATTTTCTTTGGTGTGTCTGCCATTTTTACTGGTTTTCTTGAGTAAATTCGGAAAACCCAAAAAGGGTTTCCTAGAGAGAATTGTGTTTCTGGGATTTGGGGAAAAACCCAGCACAATTTTGGAGGATGAAGCAAGGCCCAGATTTTCCATCAATATCTAGCAAAAATAAAAAGGGGGCTTAAAAAACCTTATGGAACAATTTATTTGTGGTTCAGTGAGTTAACTAACTGAATTGAAGGAGGAAGAAGAAAGAGTGACGCACTGTGGGAAGTGGAACATGAAAGTGAGGATTGTACTCAAAGGGAAGTGGGCCAAAAAGGGTCGGATCCTAATCAAATGCGGGTCCAAACTCTTATAGGAGTGCATTTTTCGGTTGAGGTGAAAAATGTAAATAGAAGTTATCTCGAAAAATGTAGATAGAAGTTATCTTGGATATGGATCGAACTAACTCACCACATTCTGAGCCTAAAAACGAATAGAAGGATCGGATTCTTTCATGCATCCTTCATTTGGCTTTGGGATATAGCTTAATTGTTAAATTCAGGTCATTTACAACTTCAATAGATGTATTATTCAATTCTTAGAATATATTGCAATCAATGACAGAGTTACATAGAGTAAAATAAATAGAAGAATGATATGATTATTTCGTAAGATGTTCCACCTAGCTTGAAAATTTAACTCAGTAAATGCAACTCGTTTACTACTTTAATGGATGAACAATCTTGCTTGGTTGAGCCACATGGGATCATGTGGAAACACTAACTCAATGGATTTTTCCAAAATTCAAAATTTAATTCCTCCTTAATGCTTATTACTTTTCATTAAAAATTAATTATTTTTATTTTACAATCAAAATAAGTTATTTATTTTAACTTTGATTAGTAAAAATTTATTTTTAAATTTCTCTCTTTTTCTATGTTATTCAATTACCAAATGAGGATTCTTTACTTGTGAATATTCATAATAACATTTATAAAACAAGACGTGGATATTAAAACGTGAATCAAAATCGTGAAGATGGTGGTTATATATACTCATAATAACATTTACAAAACAAGATGTGGGTATTAGAACATGAACCAAAAATCGTGAATCATGTGACTATGGCTTAGCACCATAACATTAACTTTCGACACGACGTATATTGTCTAATTAGACATGAATAAACAACTCCATGTTGTCATATAAAATATTCAGAAGAATTATCTGTTTCTTAAGAGAGTACAAAATGTTCCCTCATATTTATCTACTGCCAATTACTTGTGATCAATCCAAAATTGAAAATATAAAAAGAGAATTACAATTTTATTTCTTGTACCACATTTAAATTGTACTTAAGGTTCATAATATTTGCTCACTACATCACTTACGTTCCTAACGACTTTTCTTGTCATTCTTATCCACAAACGTTCATTAGTTAACATATTTGGTATTCGATAAAAAGTTCTATGTCCAAAAGTCTGTTAAAATGACGTAAAATAACTTTTTCCCCATCATATTTTAAAAAAATAAAAATATAAAAAGTGCGAATTTTTTTTTTATTTCACAAAGTATGAAAATAATCATTTATCAAGGACGAGATGTACTAATTAATGGAAGGTTGAAGTTAGGAATTCAATTGAAAGAAGCTAAAGAAATAATTACTACGATGAGAAAAGATTGAAGAGTTTAACTACAATTAAATGTGATGAATGAAATAAAAATTGTGATGGTAATATAACCACCCATATAGAAAAAATGAAAAAGAAAAATACTTGACAAAAGTGTCCAAAAATTATCTATATTTCTGAACATTAAAATTATATCGCCTAAAGACGCGATAGTTTTATTTAAAATTTTAAATTATACATTGGTTTGATAAAATTTGCTATCAAAATTTTAAATCGGTGAAATCTCAACTTTAATTACACGTTTTATAGGATTCGTAACTCGTCAATTTTTTTACCGTATATTTTTTTATCAAAATCTGTTAAAAGTTGTATTAAAATTTATGTCAAATAACACCTATATCGTGAACTCCCTCCTTCACGTGATAACGTATTCAGTTTTTATATTAAAATTGACAGATGAACAAGTTTCATAAATGATTGACTGACTTCAATATGTTTAACTATGTCTAAAGTTTTAACAAACATTAACAAGTCGTTGACTTGCCTCGATATTTGGCCGCGACTTGCCTTGCACGGAGTCTTGATTTAAAATTACAAAGGACTCCATCTTTAGTTTTTAAATTTACAATTTGTTCAAGTAAATTAATAATTTTTAGAACTCTACTGCAAGATATATGAGGGGTGGGGTGGGGTGGGGGTGGAATTTGTTATTTAGAGA
>CAIGRN010007409.1:0-10949 GCA_903798345.1 Fraxinus anomala | reverse complement strand
TGTTGTTTTTAAAGTGGCCGGCCATAAAAAATCATGATCCTTGAGTATTACTAAAGATTGATAATCAGGCTAATATTATATGAATTTTCTTAAAAATTAAATTTCAATCGAAATTTTATCATTTATGCTGTATTTTATAGTTTATCATTTTTTCGTTTTTATAAGTTAATCTTGAGTTTTGAAGTGAATTTTTGTTTGTTGCCTTATTCAATTAATTTTTGTAATTATTAGATTACAAAAATAACAAGTGATTTCATACTCTATTTTTTGTCTATTTTCAATTTGACAAATAATTTCATACTTTATTTTTATAATTATTTTAATATAAAGAATCAGTTTGGATCGAATTGGAATCGGTTGATTCGGTCCAATTGTTCCATTTCTAAGTTTCCCATTGATACTTGGTTCGGTTCCCTTCAAAATCGGATCATACTAGACTGCGCCTACTCCTGCTCTTCGTTCTCAACTTGAATAATCTACTCTAAGACATTTTAAGTCCCCTCATTCACACCACAATATAATTGGTGAGCAAAACGTTGTCACCATAAATTTAAGAGTTTAAATAAACGTGTAAGTATAGACTTATCAATATGTATAAGTAAAAAGACGTGAGATAAACAAAAAAATTATAAATCTTCCCATTATATCAAATGAAGATCCAACTATAATGCAATATTGTTCAAACTATTTGAAACGTCTATTGAAGTAATAATGGTGCATTTGGTTTGCAGTTTTCAAACTGTCATAAGTTTTCACTTTTGCAAAATGCTGAAAACATGTTTGATCAATATTTCAAGAAATGCGTTTTCGAAAATGATGTTAACTTTAATACCTAAAACTCAAAACTCATTTTTAATGTTTTCAGTGAAGATTTTGATAACATTCAAAACATAGTAAACAAGCGTTTAAATAAAATTTTATATAAATAATATTTTGAAAATTAAAAAACTTCAAAAAATAAAAATATGGAATTCTGAAAAATAAAATTTAAAAATAAAAAATTGAAAAAAAAATAATCTAAAAATAAAAAATAAAATTATAAAATATTCAAGAAAAAAAAATTGTTCAAGCTTTATATAAGAATCTAAAAATATATATTTAAATGAATACAAAAAAAAAAATTCTAAATCCACATTATTAATTTTTATTTTTTATATTTTGAACTCAATTTATTATTATTTTACTTTTATAACAAGAAAAAAAATATTTTAAAATTTACCAACTTTAAAATGTATATATTATTTGATAATATATTAACATAAAATTATTCTATTTTTACTTAATTGTCAATTTTATGGAACAAAAACATCATAAAAATATTTAGGAAATTCAACTTGAACAATCCCCTGGAAAACCTGGGGATTGTTCAAGAAGTTTGATCCAAATAATTTTTCAAAATAACAAATTAAACGCGTTTTTCACAATTTAAAAAAAAAAAAACCAAACATGTTTTTAACTATTTCAAAACAAACTCTCAAAATAGAAAATTAAAAATGATCTCAAAATCGAAAACTGATATACAAATTAAACGGGCCTAATCTTAATACTAAAATGCATTATAATTGTAATATATATTTTCTTGTTAATTTGACATTCTCTTTGTAATTAGATTTATTTATTTTTTCTAATTACTTAAGGATTTTGTTAAGTGTACACCTCAATATACAGACCCTCTCACAAGAGGGAGGTCCACGATTTTTTTTATTGGTCGTGGGCCTCCATCTTGTGAAGGAGTTTGTACACCGGGGTTTCAACCTCGATGTACATGTAGTAAAACTCATTTCTTAAATATAAACTTAAATATTGAAGGTCACAGTGACAAATGCAATTTTTTTTTTTTTAAATAACATAACATCGATGAAAATAAATCAATACATTATTATAATTGTAGCCTACAATTGGTGCATTATTTGCATCCATGCAGTTTTTTTTTTTTTTTTCTAAAAGGATGGAAGCTAGAATTTTCTCGTCCAGAATGTCGCTCAAGTGGAATCAAGCGCATTGCAGGTGCCTTAAGGATGCTCGAGCGAAACTTAGGCACTCCAAGGACCGTAGGCTTTAGTAATTCATGCTCGGACGTCTTCTTCGGGCCTTGCTTAGCGCCTCAAGGACTATTTACAACGGTACAATACAAACTATGGATTACATATTTCACCTACTCTCACTTAACACCAAGCAACACAAGCTTCAAAACCAATTATAACTCGATAATTACAACACAAATCCCCAAGCTGAAGAACAGATTTGCATGAAAAGGAGAGGAAAGTAAAGGATAAATGAGAGAAGATCAAATATAAACATTAAAGCATTTAATTTCAAATATAAAAATTCTATACTTGATTGAAGAATAGAGATTAAAATTGGAGATTACAAGGAAGATTTTTTTTTTTTTTAATTGAAGAATAAAGTAAATTGTAGTTTGTAAACGTGAGCAATCAAAGGTAAAGGTCAAGTACAGTACTTTTGAGAAATAAATAAATAAATTTGTATGGTCAATTAACTCCACATGACCCCATTGTTGGTCCGCCCGTGACCATGGTGGCTCTCAATTCATCCTTCATATTCCACTCCTCCCTAGATCTTCTGTCTATACACAAGTAGCTATGGCAAAGAGGCTCGGGCGGCTCGAGCTCGGTTAGGAAAAATCCCAAGTCGGGCCCGACTCGAGCTCGATTGTGCTCGATTGTACTGAGTCGAGGCTCGGGCTGAGCCCCATTTTTGGCCATTGGCCCAAGCCCGGCCGGCCAGTGTATTATAAAAATAAAATAAAATAAAATTTTATAGTTGCCCAGCAGGCAGCATTTTTTAACTTTTTTTTTTTTTATGAAACTCGAGTTGGCTCGACTCGTTGACATACCTATACACAAGTGGATTTAGAAAAAAATAGGAAAAGAAAAAGAAATACAATATTATTTGATACAGTGAAACTCTCTATCATACATTCATCCAATAAAATATTCTATATACAAACCAATAAAGTTACTTTAAATTTCAACCACACATTCTCTAAAAAATATTATTCTTTATTCCATTTTTTCTACAATAATAAGAGACAAATACACATAAATATGCCCTTTTTGAGATGGACTAGTGAATAAGAGTTTTTTTCCCCCCAGGTTTTTAGGATTTTTGTCTGTATAATTATCTCTCTTTTTATTTTTTAATATTTTCTAGTATAATATCTTCTCAAAATACAAATATAATATTATTCTCGATAAATTTGAGGTCGGTTGGTGAGTCCATTTTTGTTACTTTGTTCTCTTTATTATTACATCAAATTTTAGATACTATTCTAGACGTTTCAATACTACGTAGAGGTCAACAATTTGTATCCATTTTTCAGGATATTATGCAAAAATTAGTATATTATGGAGAATTGTTCAAANATAATATTATTCTCGATAAATTTGAGGTCGGTTGGTGAGTCCATTTTTGTTACTTTGTTCTCTTTATTATTACATCAAATTTTAGATACTATTCTAGACGTTTCAATACTACGTAGAGGTCAACAATTTGTATCCATTTTTCAGGATATTATGCAAAAATTAGTATATTATGGAGAATTGTTCAAAAAAATAAAATAAAAAATTGCATCTTCCATGGTATTGCAAAATGAAAAAAAAAAAAAAATCAATCTAATTTCTCGTAATGCATGGATTATTGTTCTCAAAATAATTAAATCTTTAATAATATTATTAATTTTCATTTATTACCTGAGATCTTATGATTCTTAGGCAGAGAATCTCTTTAGCCACCTTCTCAAACAACACAAATAATTGTAATTTTTATTATTTATTAGATTTTATTTTGTGCTTTAACTTGGATTTATTCCCACGTATCACACTGCAAATCTAAACCACATAAGTCCCATTCTCATATTGACATCTTCTCTCCTCTCTCTCTCTCTCTCTCTCTCGAACTTAGTTCTCTATCTCATGGCGACCCCACTGTGAGCTTTTTTAGGGGAAACGTGAATTGAAGCCGCCTCTCTTTCAGAGAACGATGGTTAAATAGAACCCCTCCCCCTCCACCCTTCCCCCCCTCTCTCTCTCTCTCTCCCACTTTCTCTGGAAACCCTAATTCAACCAGAACCGATATTAGGCAAGAACAAAGCCTTTCTTGCCAAACGGAGAAATCCCTCTTCAGATACCATCAATTTCATCGTCTTTACGCAATCGCTTTTACAGATCAAAGCCTGTAAAAGGACCTTTTGTCTTTGCAGATCATAGCCTTTAGCTTGGGTACTTTCTATGATGGCTTTTTCTAGCAGCTTCTTTTAATGGTTTTAAGCAACAAAAAATCTCTCTGCAGATATCTGTCTCCTCTTACGTTTTATTCCTTTTCGACTTTCCTGGGTCTGTTCTTTTTTTCGTTCTTTTGCTTTCTGGAATTTACCCTCTCTCTCCCTCTAGAAAAGAAGAGAGAGAAATAGGAATGGATTCTGGTAATAGTGGGAGCCTGCAGTCATCTAGTGGTGGTGATGAAGAGTACGATTCACGCGCCACCACTATCTCAGCTTTCACGAGTAACCCAACAGCCCACGTTGGCCCTATTTCTCTATCATCACAACCACTTCAGCCGCTGCCGCCACAAAACCCCACTCACACAGCCATGTTTGGTTCACTATCAAATTATTTACATCTTCAAAATCCGAGCTTACTTTATAATCCCAACATGATCTTATCCAAAACCCTAGGATCTGACCCATCCACTAATATCATCAACCCTATTCTCTCCTCTTCTCCATTTCTGGACATTTTCAATACTGTTCAATCACCAGTACCAGCTGCTGTATCAGGACCTTCCGATAATCATAATCATGATCTTAATCAAGTTGCACGTAACCCAAAGAAAAGATCGAGAGCTTCTAGGCGTGCACCAACTACTGTTTTGACTACAGATACCACCAATTTCAGAGCCATGGTGCAGGAATTCACTGGCATCCCGGCCCCGCCATTCACTTCCTCACCATACCAGAGAAGTAGGTTTGAACTTTTTGGTAAACCCACCGTGGCCGTCAGATCTAGCTCTTTGGATACTGCACAGCCGCCGTATCTTCGCCGGCCGTTTCCTCAGAAAATGCAACCACCAGCACCTCCTCCGCCGTTGCCGCCACCACCCTTTCTTTCATCTGCTTCATCTTCTTTTCTTCACCCTCCTCAAAGTTCCAATTTTTTCACTACACTCCTTCAACCCACTATGAAATTTCCACTTCCCAACTCGGCCTCCATGATCGGCTCAAAAGCTCAAGATTCATTAGAAATTCCTTCAAATGATTCACATATGAAAATGGGGAGCTTGGATGAATATGCAGTTAGTCCAAGAAATGGTGATCAAGTTCAAGTGAGTGGAAATTACTACCACTTTCCAATGAATTCTATGAATGGAAAGATGAATTACTTGGCTAATTCTTCTCCCAGCTTCCACGGTGAAAAGGGGCCGGATAGTGTCGCGGCCACAAGGGGTGAAGGTATGGTGGAATCATGGATATGTTCTTCAGACTAGAAATGATTATACTACAGAAAGTATGATCTGGTAATTATGAGGGTTATGATAAAAACATTGAAAATATTTGATTGATTAGTGTAATATTAATTATCTCAATCACAGTTATGATCAGACTGTTAAATCACACTGTATTAGTGCTTAAAATATGTGTAAATTATAGTCTTCTTTTCGGATCCTTCACACGCACACACATATCACTAATTTATCATCGTTTGTAAATAATTCTTGGGAGTTTTTTGTTTTCGAAGGACAATTCTAGCTCTTATATTTGTTTAATGATTTCATCTTCGATTGTTCATTTGATCTTTAGACAAATGGAATTGTACGTTTGAACATTTTAAGTCTGATACCTCGTTGAGTTTTGGGATTATAATTTAAATATCAATTTCATTAAGAGAAGTAATCTAAGTTCTTTTATTTCAATAGACGTGGAGATTTTACCCTAAGATATATAAATATATATAGCCTATGTTTGAATAAGATTATAAGTTACATAGTAACAAAAATAATTAGTGTGCAAGTGTGTGCGACTTCAAAAAGTAAATTGTAAATCACATTTAACTCATTTTTGGTGGGGTTTAAAATTAGATTTTGATAAGATAAATGCTTACGAAATGTGTGGTTGAAAAGTTGTAGATTTCATAAAATATATTGTTAAAATTAATTATTGACTTTAATTTAGATTAAAATTTAACTTCCGGCAAATGGAGCTTAATGTTTCCCAAACATAGGCACGGCTAACCTTCTTATATTTGTATGTATGTTTTTCCTGTTTCTTAGAATAGTAAAATATGCTATCATTTGTCCTTTCATAATTCACATGGTTTTGACCATTTTGATGGGAATATGAATGTGTATCAACAAAGAAAGAGTCAAAACCAATTTGTAGGACTTTTGCAATTCATTCTATCTTCCACGAGGAACTAACCTTTTTAAGACATGTATGTTTAAAAGTTAATAAAATGTGTGGTGATTTCGTAAAATATATCGTTAAAATAATTTGTTGACTTTGACTTAAATTAAAATTTTAATTTTAATTTATACCAAGTAGGGGCTTAATTTTCCCAAACGTAGGCACGATAATCTTCTTAAATATGTAGATATGTTTTACTTATCAATTGTTGTTTCTTTGAATAGTAAAATATGCTGTTACTTTTCTTTTCATAAGTGAGGTCTTTCAATAAAATGCATTGATTTTAATTTTTTTTTAAAAATTAAATTACAACTAACAATTTTTTTTCATTTTGAATATTAGCCTATGCATTTATTATATAAGCTAGACGTGTTATATCTCCTCCAACTCGATCAAGCCTTTTCATTTTTTTTTTAAATTTTCATTTAGATGAAAAGGGCTTATCCAGCCTATATTTTTTCTACTAATTGGCAGCCGTTGACCATAAATTTTGTCTGGTTTCTTCCCTTCCATCCTCCCCTTTTTTCTATATTATTATTATTATTTTAAGTTTATTTTTGGTCTTTTATTGGTTTGAAAAATCTTGAAATTGAATAATCCTGGAGTGATTGGTGGCGTGATTTGGGGAATAGCTAGGCGCCGCATCCTCTTGTTATAAAGAAAATTCTAATGTATTCAGATTTCGTGATCTGGTATTTGTATAACTAGTTGAATATTTAAATCGATTTGTTAAGAGATCGTGAGAGCGAAATGGAGAGTTTTTAAGTTAAAATTATTAAATTGGCTTTATATTCTAGAATTTTTTTTTTCTTTTTTTTCTCTACAAGTTTGGTGTTTATATTATAAAATCAAAAATAATAATATCAGCAGTAGGACCCTGACAATGGAGCCATCAGCATCAACAATGTACATCATAATAATGTAAGCGAGTCAAGTCGAGTCGGTTCGGTTCGGTTCGGTTCGGTTCGGTTCGATTCATAGCCGAAGCTCTTGGCTCGATAAAAAATGAGCCGAGCCTACTCTTTTTCTTTAATAAAAGAAAGGTAGCCGTGCTACATAGCTACATGGTTTCAGACAGCATACAATTGTAGGCTTCTAACGACAGCTACGAGTAGCCAGCTACTACATGCAGGCAACTACAACTCTATAGTTGCCTATAATATGGGCAACTGTGCTATCTCACGGGCAGGCTCAGGCTCGAGCCGAGCCTACTCTTCAAAAATAATAATATAAGCAGTGGGACCCGACACTAGAGCCATTAGCATCAATGACGTACATCATAAGGATGTAAGAGAGTTGAGCCGAGTCGAGTCAGTTTGCGAGCCAAAGCTCTTGGCTCGGACATGGCTAGTGTAAAAAATGACCAGAGTTTTTTTTTACTCGAGCCGACCCTACTCTTCTTCTTTTAATTAAAGAAAGGTAGGTTTCATGCAACATACAATTGTAGGCTTCTAACCACAACTACGGGTAGCTAGCTGCTACATGTAGGCAACTACAGCTCTATAGTTGCATGTAATATGGACGGCTGTGCTATCTTACGGGCTGGCTCAAGTTCGAACCGACGCCCAACATTTGAGTTTCAGAGCTAGGCCGGCTCGAACTTTTTCCGAATCCCAAGTCGACGTATCAAATTGACATCCTTAAGTCAACATGACTTGTTAAAGTTGTAATAAGTCACTCATCTTAATTATAATTAGGTGATTTAAGATGGACTGTATCCTTTATCATCAATTATAAATAATGTTGTTCTTTAAATAATAAAAAATTAAAAATATTTTCATATGTTTTACTCCATTAACGAAAATTCACACACGTGACAATAAACCTCAATCCTAAATTCGTAGGTAGATTGTGTTATTAATGTTTTTTACAAAAGTGCAAGAAAATTAAATAAATATAGGTCCTATGAATGCCTTCGCCATAACTCTTTTAAGTTGTCCAAAATGGTATAAATTGTACAATTTTCTGGATCTATAGAATCTATTTAAAAATTTAATTTAAAAATAATAATTCATTTCTTGAACAAAATGACGATCATGTAATGACACGTTTCTTGGCTCATTTATGTTGGCATGGAGCATGTCTGGCAAAGCTTAAAAGCAAATTAAAGTAGATATATTTAAAAGATTTTAAATTTGATTCTTTTCAAGATTTTAAATTTGAAACAACATACTAAATTATGTATGAGCATATTATAATCAAATTACTTTAAAAAGTTTTTTTTTAAATAATTTATAATATATTAAATATCACGTCAAGTGAGAATAAATTTTTTGGACGATTATAACCCTACTACAATTCAATTATTTCAATAATACCTTACTTTTCGTTTTTCAATACTTATTTAATTTTCAAACTGCAATAAATACAATAATTAATTCTCAACTAATTAACATTCACATTCATTTAATTAATATTAATTAAAATTTTACATTCACGTCTATGTAAAAATAAAAAAGACTAAATTTACAAAAAAAAAAAAAAAAACATATACATTTACATAAATTGAACTGATTAAACTGGGAACGGATCACGAGTCTTCCAAAAATCGACCAGTTTAATGGATTTTGGGGTGGATTTTTAATTATAGGGTTTATAAGCCTAACTAAATCGATTTTGGTCCAGATCCCAGTTGAACCTACTAGGTCGATTCAATTTTAAAAAAGCATTAATTAAATTTCAATTAATTAACATTTACATTCGTTTAATTAATATTAATTAAAATTTCACATTTAAGAATGTAGTTTATTATTCACGTCCATGTATACTAATTAGCATCTGATTCATAATTTGAAATTAAATTGTGTTCATTTAATATAAATAATGTAACATTCATTGTCGTGCATATATTCCTTAGTATTAGTTCTAAATTAATTAACATTTACATTAATTTATGTATCGTATTTGCCATTCATCTTCATTTATGCATTTAGTTATAATTGCAATACTCACATTCAAGTATGTATTTCACTCTTTACATACATATATAATACTTAACATTTATTTTTAGGGCTTGAATTTATCTCATATTTAGATCAAAATGATAAATGGAGGATTAAATATTACTTTTACAACACTTATAAAACATTTTAATATAGCATGCAACACACCTTCAAATCTGACTAGTTAAAGAAAAGGGGTCAATTTCTTGAGTTCAATATTTATTGCAAGAATCCACTTTGTTTAGGATTTTTTGGCCACAATATCAATGCCAATATCTATGTCAAAGGTAATTTTAAGAAATATATAGTTTAAAATATTAGTTATGTTGGAATTTGGATGTAATCTGAATTTCTTTGTTGAAGTATTTGAAGTATTAAAGAATTCAAATTGAAGTGCACGTCAAGTAGAATTCAGTTTGGAATGCTATTGGAGTCCAATGTTAAGTTGAAATTCTAATTTAAAAGCCCATTGAAAGTTGGAAATTTGAAGAAGAATTTGGGACGGAGAAAACAATTAAAAAAAATATTTCAGATTGACCAGCGCTACAGCGTCAGGCATGGGCGCTGCGGCGCCACCCGTACTCACTATTTTCTCTCCTACTTCGTTTTGGACTCGATTTCTTGACATCATACTTCATAAATAACTCTACCAAGAGGGTTTGGACGTACCCTACATATTTTCTATAAATATTAGGCTTTTTTTATACAATTATAAAGGTGTGAGAAAATAGATTACTAGAATTATATGATCCATTGTAATTTTCTCAATTCTTCAGTATTCTTGAGTCAATAAAATCTCTTAATTCCCGTACCATATTTCTTATCTTTATTATTCTTTTGTTCTTGATCTTATACTTCATATTTTACCATATAACTTTAACATCTTCAATCCCGTGATTAGTGTCACAGCAAGTGGTATCGATCCTAACAAGTGATATCAGAGTCTAGGTTCAACAGTTTCGCAAGAGTGCATGGTTTGATTTGTTCGTGATGGCTTCCATAAAGTATGACATTTCGCTTTTGAATCGGAGCACTAGATTTCCACTATGGCAAGTTAAGGATTTAGATTATGCGTTGCTGGGAATTGACAAGATATCCATAACTTTGACTGCGAATGAGAAATTACGGAAGGATAAGAAGGTAATTTTTCACATTCATCTTTATCTATCAAATATTATTCTTCAGGATGTTTTGAAGTATCAAATACATCTGTATGATACTTTGTATTCAAAAGAGAAGATAAAGTATTTGATTTCTGGGCCAGAGATGGAGAAGACCCGATTGCTCATGGTGGTTCTGATAGGGCAAATCAAAATTTAAGTTCAGTAATCAAATTTATAACTACTACAAGACGAATGGGCACTTAAAGAAGAATTGCTACAAATTGTAGAATAAAGAAATGATGGCTGCAAGTAGAAATTCAGATACTTCGGGCGAAGCAGATCTCGTGGAGAACGTTGTAAGTGATGGAGAGCTCGTGGTTATTTCTGACAACAAGTCTAAATCAGATGATGATTGGATTCTGGATTTAGCATGTACGTTTCATATGTGTCCAAATAAGGACTTGTTTACTATATATGAAACTG
>CAIGRN010007405.1:0-27637 GCA_903798345.1 Fraxinus anomala | reverse complement strand
AGGCCCTATCGATTAGTATTACACAAAAGAAATCAATTATAAATATTAATATAATTAGATTCGCTCTTTATAGACAAACTTTGGATTTGTGATCACAGGTAAATGCTATCTAGCATCATTGGTGTTTGAGCACCAATCTATGTGTCATGTAAACGATTGAACATCTTAAATATCATTTATTTTCCTACGTTCAAGGTGATCTATCAATTAATGAATGCTAAATAGTATTGCTCAGTTTCTAAACCACACAAACCCATCAGTCGTCCAAAGTCTCAAACCATACACAAATACCATATCATCCGCCATAAAATACTACCATAAATTATAAGAATATTTCCCTTTGACCATGCGAATTCACAGCTCCTGTATGGTGCCCTTTTTACCTTGATTTTGTCATCGACGAATGAAAAAACGTCAACTGTTTGCCCTAAACCCAACGAACCCATCCCATACATATATCAAAGCTTAAATNGTAGAGAGAATATTTATAAGGATTTGAAATGAATGGGATGGGTGGGTGGGTAACCCAACGAACCCCACCCCATACATATATCAAAGCTTAAATTAATATGGAATGTATGTGGGCTCGAAAAATGGCAACTAGAAAGATGGGCTTCTTGGTGTTAGACAGCACCAAAGAATAAGGTATCTGCTATTTTTTGTGAATTGAAAGTTGAAACTAATAACAACTACTAAAAAATCGAAGACAAACTTTGTATTTGACTATTGCTTTTTTTAAAAAATCAATAAATTGAAACGAAACAAAAATTTCTTGCAGAAAGATTTTTTTGAGCCGGTACTGCCCTTTAATTTATAATTTAAGCTTTGATATATGTATGGGGTGGGGTTCGTTGGGTTACCCACCCACCCATCCCATTCATTTCAAATCCTTATAAATATTCTCTCTACACTTATTTTCTCTTTTGTTTCTTCTCACCCACATACCGGTGAGTGAGTCGGTGATCATGAATTGCTAAAAATGGAGCCTGCCGTGTTGGTAGCTCAACTGGTCATGGGATTTAACGACGTCGTTATTTCTCGATAGCGACGAGAGGCTATGGAGATGGTGTTGCGCTGCAAGGGGCTATGGAGGTCGTAGCTGCACGTCACATATAAGTGTCGTGCAGTCACTATACGTGTGACGGTGCATGTATAGCGCGATAGAGATTTCGCTATGCGCAGCGACGAGAATATATGGAGTGGTGTTGGGCGACGCAAGTGAGTGTTACGTAGTCGATATGTGCGGGCAGCGCATGTGAAGCAGACCACGACCCTCTCGCCTTTAGCGACATTGTGCCAATGTGGATATGAGGATGGTGCAATTACGACAACTTGCTGCTGCTGAGGCGCGCATTTGACGCTACCTTTGTTGGTGGTTTTTTTAATTTGATCTAGGCGGTTTGCGCTGTGGGGTGGATTGTTGGTGGGTGTATTTTTTATCAAATCTATTGTTTAATTAGAGTTTTAGGATGATTGTTGGTATTTTGCAAATGGTGGCGGTGATTTTCTAATTAGTAGGCGATTTTGTGATATGTTGTTCATTGGTGATTCTGTTCGTGGTGGTATAGGGGGTGGTGGTTCTATTACTGGTTGTTCATGTGATCGTGGTGATGTTGTATGCGTTTGGTTCTTGATGTTGTTGGAAGTGGTGGCGGCATCGAAAATCGGGTGTGACCAAGTCTATCTTCATTGTGAATGTCTCTATGTTAATTGTAATTGTATGTGACTTGGTTACATACAGTCAAGTCACATACAGTCACAAATTAGATGGATCTAGTCATAGACAGTTTCATTAGAGATAAATTTGATCACAGTTAGTTACAAATAACACATGTCAGCGAATGTAGTATTTATGGTCATGAATTTGAGTTGAAAGTAGTAGTGGTGGTACATTGGAGGTAATGGTGGTGGTGACTTTTAGTGGATTGTGGTGTTGGCAAATTTATTTGTAGTGACCATATGTGATCAAGTATGTGTTTAATGTGATTGGTTGTGGCCAATTATGTGTCAATTGTGACCGGTTGTAATTTGGTCACATACCATCATAATTAAGATTGCCTGGTAACATTTAGTCAAATTGAAAATAAATTTGGTTACAACTAGTAACAAATAAAACGTCGGAGACTTGATTACATATAGTGACTTGAAAATTTTCTTAAGGTAGGGGTAAGGGGGCCTATGGGAGTGGTTTCGGGGTAAGGGGGTTAGTGAGGTGGTTTCGGGGTGGGGTGTGATCTTCAGAAAATGTTTTCAATTTCTGGAAAAAAAAAAATTACATGTCGAGTAGAGGTAGTGGGAGTGGGAATGGGAGTGGATAGGTAGAATGGGGTGGGAGGTCCATGGGGGTGTGAGATATTATTAATTGATGTATTATTAATTTTGTAGGATGGGGATACTATTAATTGGGTGGGGATAATTAATTACAATTAATTATATATTATTAACACTTTAATTTTGAATAATTTGATAAGTTTGTTAGTTTTGAAATTTGACAAGTTATGTGTTGTTCCCTTTAACACTATATACCCCAAGCCCAATACTCATTATCCGCCAAGCCCATCCACATCCCATATTACTTAAAAGAGATGTCCTTAATTTTGGAATGCTTTTGAAAAATCATTATAAACATAGGCTAAAACATAAATAATACAATTCACCCAATTAAATTGTACAAAATATGGCAAAACGGTAGATTCAAAAATAGTGTTGATGGCTCTATAAATATCGAAATTTTGCACTCTCGAATCAAGTAAAATCGAAATCGTAAGAGGAAATCTTGCACAAATCAAGCCAAAACGAGGTCAATGGCTATTTTAACTACCTTTTATACAAAATTTTCTTTCCCAAATATGCAAATAATCAGCCCAAATTTATGAGTTTGTATGTTTCTATTTTTTATTGAATTAGTTCACACTTTGTTTGATTTTCATGTCGTTAGAGTTTTTTTTTTTTTTTTTTTTTTCTATATTACATATGAAATCTCCTCTATAGTTTAATAATTTGGAGTTAGTATATATTAAAATTTTGATTCGTATAAACTTGATTGAGTTAATATATGTGAAAGATACACTTTGAATCAATTCAAGTGATGCATGCAAGGTGCTTGTGAAAATGTAAATACAAATATGAAAATGAGAAAAGTGACATTCTCTATCACTTTTTTTAAAAATGTCAGTCCATATCATTTGAATTATTTTGGATCAATTAAACAAATGCATACGTGTTTGTTATGAAAATTAAATATGAATATGAATTCAAGGCTTACTTTAAATTAAAAAAAAGCGAGATAATATATCACTTTATTTGACCTTCGCGTATGACTTAAAGTGATGGAATTAAAAGTAACATACTTTGCCACTTGTGTTAAAAAAAGTCACACTATTTTGTATATATACACATTAATAAAATGTCTGGTGTATCCTTATATTTACATATAAGATAAATTTGAAATCAGTTTTATGAAGTTCAAAGTGCAAAAAGTGACATGCATATCATGTCACTGCTAAAAAATATCAAGTCAATTTTTCATAACATACCATATCCCTTTAAGTCATTAATCTTTTGGTATGATTAATTCTCAATCCTATTTAAAAAAAAAAAAAAAAGACCATTAAATGAAAAGTGACAAATATTCGAAAAAAATGACAAAATCTAAAAAAGGGATAAAATTTCCATAAATAATACTTGGATTATAAAAATCACATAGAAATCTTGAATATTTATTTAGTAATATGTATATACGAAATTTTTTTATCCTATAGAGGAATTACACCCTTACCTTGTATTTGATATAATTTTAGGAATTACTTTGTCATTATTTTTACTCAAGATATACTGTCAAAAATATAGTAAATAAAAAACATGTAAATTACCTTACTCATACTGAATAATCAATTGTGAGCTATATATGTGCCACCAAAAAGCGCTACTTACCAAAATTTTATAAATCATAATATATGGCACATGAACATATGTTTGTGCAAATTATGCATATCTGGATGGATTACTGAGTCGTGAATCAGAGAATTATTGAGTCGTAAAATAGAAAATTATGTTTCTGTAACAAGGGAACATTCATATCAGATTGATTCAGAAAAAATAAAATAAAGGGTGATGACTCCCCCCCCACCACCACCACCACCACCATAAATATGTGGTTGAAAAGTTATAAATCACATGAAATATGTGATTTAAATTAATTGTTAATTTTGACTTGAGATTCAATCACATGAAATATGTGGTTTAAATTAATTGTTAACTTTGATTTAGATTAAAATCAAACGAGGGCTAGTTTTCTATTTGAAAATAATGATATAAATTTTAGGGATAATTGCAGCAGCGGTATCAAATATTTCATTTAGTAGCAGATTTTGTCAAAACCTTTCATTTGTGCAACTCACGATACCAAACATTTAAAAAATTAGTACATGGGGTCCAAATGGATAATTTCTGTTAGTTTGACCGTTAATTGACCAGATAATTGACATTGATAATAATTTTGACTAATATTTAAATGGTGAAATGAGAATTTTACATTTTTTATAATAAAATAACTAAAATCAAATAATTAAAATTAAAAACCAAAAACCAACTTCTTCTTCTCCATCCACCCCAACGCCAAAACCATCACCACCACTAACGGATGGCTGAACCACGCCTACCCAACGCTGGCGCCACTGCCATCTTCTCCACTTCCTCCATTTCCACATTCATTCCCATCACCCAACAAATTTTTCTTCCCCAAATCTTCAAACCCCAATATAGGAGTAGTTCTTCTTGAGGGACATGTTGGTGCATACAACTTGCAATATTAGTATAAGAGTAGTTCTTCCTTTTATTTTTGTTTATATATTTGCTGCAGGACATTTACATGTCAACAACTTAGAAGAATAGCTCCACACAATGCAACCAATGCTAACTATGACAAATCTTTTTTTTAGTCGGCATTAATCAAAAAAGTTGAAGATTCTGAAGCTAATATAGCAGAGCAAAGTGCAATCAAATTGCGGACAGCACAACATCAGACTTCTCATGCTTTGGTAGTGACTGACCAGCGCCCTGCGAATGGGACTCCACTTGTGGAAGATTTGGAGAAGAACAATTTGAGGTTTGAGGATTTGGGGAAGAAAAAATTGTTGGGTGATGGGAATGAAGGTGAAAATGGAGGAGGTGGAAAAGATGACAATGATGCCGGCGTTGGGTAAGTATGGTTGAGCCATCCGGTAGTGGTGGTGATGGTTTTGGGGTGGAGGTAGGTATGTGTGGGTGGATGGATGGAGAAGAAGAAGTTGATTTTTTATTTTAATTTTAATTAGGGATAATTGTAGCAGCGGTACAAACCTTTCAAAAACGCTGTCGGAGTCCAATTAAACAGAAACTGCTAGTTTGACCGTTAGTTGACTTAAGAATTGACTTTGACCATAATTTTGACTAATTATGCTAAAATGGTAAATTTACATTTTTCAACAAAAAACACAATTATAATATATTAATAATTAAATAAGAAAAATTAAACACACCACAGACCACACACTATCCACCACTATCCCCTTCTTCCCCAAACCCCTTACCCTGAAATCACCAGCGGCTTTTGCCGGCGCCATCGACAACACCACCCCATGTCAATGCCACCACTTCTTTCACCACCACTCCACCGCTCGTCAAACGATAAACATAAGTCCTAATCTCTTCATAACTGTATCTTGACTCCTTGATTCTCTCAAATCTCTTCCCCTTTTTTCCACTCTCATGTTCCAATCCAAATCAAATCTCATAACTTCTATAGCTTAACTCTCCAATCTGATACCCTCTTCGTTGCCTCTACAACTCATCATCTTGCTGTGTGTCGGTGCCAAAAGGAATGATCTTGTAGAGAAACAATTTCGTTGTAGTCAATCTAATACAGACAAAACTTCTTTTTAACCGTGGATTCAGTCACGACCGAATCACTTGAATATCAAACTTACTGAATTTAAGGCCTAAGGTATGTATTTTGCGTTCTAGATTAATGCCTAATTTTTGTTTTCCTTTTTGTTTTAGTAATGATAAGGAGGTGGATTGAGAAATGATGATTGAAACCACAATTTGTGCTATTGGTGAGCGGTGGAGTGGTGGTGAAAGAAGTGGTGGCATCGACGTGGGATGGTGGTGGTGCCGACGACAACCGCTAGTGGTTTTAGGGTAAGGAGTTTAGGGAAGAAAGGGATGGTAATGGGTGGTGTGTTTGATTTTTCTTATTTAATTATTAATATATTATAATTGTGTTTTTTTGTTGAAAAATGTAAATTTATCATTTTAGCTTCCATTTGGTGCCCATTTTTTTTTACCTAAAAAATGCATTCTTTTGTCATGTCAGCACTATTTACTATAGTGAAAATGACATCATTTGAAATTGAAGTACTTCTACTTTTCCATTTTTGCCCATCTTCTTCTTGTGACCTTTTGTCAAATAAAATGAAATGAAGATCTTCACTTGCATATATTTTGTAGTTGACGTGTACGGACGAACATGCTAGTGCACGTTAGCTGCTTTGAAAGGCATGCCCATCTTGGTTATATGTATATTGTCCATTGCTTGGCTTCAAATAGTCACAAATTTAACCGTACATTCCGAAAATTATTAAAGTCAACACATGCATCAAATTATTTTTCCACCTTCGTACAACACTAGACATTTGCAAAATGTCATGTTTCGTAAAAATTACATCATCATTGTTGTTGTGCCATATAATCACGAAGTTGATCTCACTCACTTCGCTGCATTTCAGGTACGTTTATTTCGGCATGCATTTCGTCTTCGGCGTTAGGTAGGTTCACCTCGGACGGACCATTATCTGTTTTGCACTAATAAACGCCTCGTTCACAACTCTAGAACAACGTAAAAAAATTATGAGTGCCCATCGTTACGACAACAACAACTTGAGTTTGAAATGAATAGCTAGGCATACGATTAAGGATTTGCCATCTTTGTTTCCACACACCAAATGCTCATTCAATGATGTTTCTGCAGGACGAGTGTCTGCAGTTAAACCTCTCAGAGCATTCCGAAAATGACGATGATGACATGTTCCATAATCACGAAACTTTTGAAAATGGTACAATATATCTGATCCTTTGTAAGGGGCCATATAGCTTGATTGATGAGCAAACCCAGAGTCAACCAAATAATACTTACCCGGCGCTAGTAATGTGAAATGAATTTTAGGACTATATATAGCACGAGCTAGTATTCAAGTGTTGTGCGTATTCCCGGTGGTGTCAGCAAGTACGAATGTGAAACACAAATTAAAATCACATGCGGCCAACACATTTTGTGTCGGCACTCCATTTTGGCCTATAAAATTCATCCGCTAGTGAGGCGGTAGTACAACTTTCACATGAGTTTCATCAATAGCACCAATGCAATCTTGAAATAAAGTATGCTTAATCGGGTCTGATCTATGGGGGTCCTCACCCTCGTTGTAGCCTAGTATTGGTTGTATGAGACTTGCCATAAGGTGACGATGGCATGGAGAACCTCCTTGAAATAATGGCATACTGTTTGCAACGAATGATTGAAAATTGTTGTCACATGTTGGTATTCATTTCCATGCGCTCATATGCACAAGAACATTCCAACTTGCTCGTAGATATCAAACGTGATTCAAAAAAAAGTTGTACGTTTCTTACAAGAGTTGTCCATCAGGCATGCACTATTTTTAACGAAAACCAAGTTAAACATTCGAAAAGAAACCTCAATAAGTTAATCCCATGCATGACATAACATAATGTTACAGACAAACAATAAAGGTACAATACCAACTGTAATTGTCCGCACGAAGTGCAAAAAATAAAAAAATAAAACAAGGATGGTAGAGTTGGTTGCTATACAAATTAATGGAGAGACTTGTTACGCTCGTTAAACTGCCACTCAATCCACTCAAACGTCTCATTTGCGTCTCGCATGATGCCGAACATATCTTGATAGCACTTCTATGCCAGACGAGTACATGCGTAGAAGTACAAGGGTGTGCGTCACTCGAACCTTCCTGCTGCAAGCAACTCTTCGACACAGGTAACTCCAACATTTTTACCCGTAGCCATAATGGTGTTTATCTTCGCTGCCACTTCCTCTCAGCATTGTTAGCCTGATCAACTGAAAAAGACAACTCCCGAGCAAATTTTTTTTCTTCTTCCCTTTTTTTGTACTCGACGTCGACTTTTTCTTTTCGCCACTTCTGGCATTCGAAACCTGCATGCTTGAAGTATAGTTTTCTTCGTCTCCCTCATCGCTTGAACAAATACTCTCCCCATCAACAAGGATTGCGTCCCTTTGGTCTTCAATTGCACAGTACTCAAACAAATCGAAGCCCATACAACATAACTTGGTGGGGGTGACTATGCACTTGTCACCGTCGTAGCTATCACTGAAAAGCTGACGATATCAGATGTAGATTTCACTGACATCTTTGTCTTTTAAGTCCTTATAGTCCTTATTCTCCCGCAATTTATAATATTCACAGTTGTTCAAATTCACGTGAATGGGATATCATAATGTAGTTTGAAGCAATGCTCAATGTATGAAAAAGAGATTGAATAGGAAAAATCACTTTGTGTGGCCGTTCTCATGCAACAATTTACTGCACTTCTCTGTACCGGGAATTCTATAGATAAATTACTTTTTGCTCATCAAAGATCTTTTCACCATAATATATAAGTGTGTTATTATATTAAATCTATCTAGGTTATATTCTAATTTAGCACTGGGATTAAAATTAAAGCTAAAAAATTATCACCAAAGAAAGATATTTACAGGTAAAATCTTTGTAAGATGACTGGTCACTTGCAGAGAGAAGGTTATAGAAAATGCCATAAAGTTATCACAATTGTGTTGTTTCTTGGATGCTTTTAGATTTTAGTGTCATTTTGCCTCAAGAATCCATAGTGCTAGTAAAAGCCCATATACAGTTGGCCCTGTTTGGAAACCAAATTATGATCACCAAAGTAATTCCTGTAATCAGCTTCAGCTCCAAACTAATCAACCATAAAAATGTTACTTCCCCTGCCAAGCTCTTAAGTTAAATATCCCTACTATTTTCATCTTCCAGTTTATAGCGTAAAATAAATTTCTTACATTTTGAAGAGCTCCAGAGTTCCATCATACTATCAGAGTACTAATTTAGACCAAAGTAAACATGAAAAATTCCAAAATTGAACTCATACCTCGTCCACAATGATCATGAGAAACTGAATTTCCAACAGCAATTAAAAAACTGTACCTTCAATTTTCTGGTCCACCATTCCTCGTATGCTACAATCCGACCCTCCGACGGGTTGTATTCGACCCCGGTACAAGTCAACAATTCGATAAGACGTCTGTGTTCCCTGACGCATTGCATCTTGTTGCGAAATTGAAGTTTGCTCCAATTGTGGTTGGAGAAGGAGTTAAACAACGTGATAACACGTTCCCACCCATGTTTCGTGAAACACTTGCCATGTCGATGACCTTCGGCAATCGTGGTTTCACAGGCCGCTATAAACGTTCGCCTCTCTACATCTCTCCATCTTACATATTTTTTGGAGGCTTCAGTGTTTGGGCACTAATCGACAGCGATTGACGAACTAGGACCACGAACTTTACCCGTTTGCAGGATTACAAAATGGATTAGGAAAAAAAACCCAAACGAAATGCGATAGCAGTGAAGGTTCCCAAATTTCACATGAGAATTGAATGGGTCCATGGCTTCGGAGAAGGGGTTGAAGAGGCGGTGGCAGCGAGATTGTAGTTGAACTGGCCAATTTTATGGAGGGTACGCCGGTCAAGCGCCGATCGTAATCTCCATCGCCAAATTGGGCATCTGGTCACTGTTGAGTGTTTCGGAGCCCGCAATTTGCAGAAAAATGGTTTCCAGTTCAAGATCTACTCCCGACGAAGTGCAGTTCATCATGGAAGAAGACGTCGACTGACAGTAGAGGGATCTGCAGGGCGAAGATTTCGTCGTTGGCTGCAAGCATGTGAGGGGAGCTGAGAGACAAATTTTTTTGAAGGGAAACATGTGGCCACATGGTTTGGGTTAAGGGTAAAGCTGGGACTTGTTTATTGTTGTGGCCCTGTTTGCACATTGACAATGTACCGTGTTGTTAGGGTTCTATTGTTCAAACGTTCGATTTTCTTCTACAAATTCAGACAAAAATGTGGGTTAAACAGGGGCTTAATCTTGTAAAATTAGTTAAAATTATGGTTAAGTCAATTTTTTGGTCAACTAACGGTCAAACTAACATTTTCTATTAATTAGACTCCGACTGCAAGTTTTTGAAAGGTTTGGTGCCGTTGATAAAACAAATGAAAGGTTTGGACAAAATCTGCTACTAAAAAATTTGGTACCGCTACTGCAGTTATCTTTTTATTTTATTTGATTTTAGTTATTTTATTATAAAAAGATGTAAAGTTACCATTTTAACTTTTTAAATTAGTCAAAGTTATTGTCAGTATCAATTATCATGTCAATCAAAGTTATTGTCAGTGTCAATTATCAGGTCAATTAACGGTCAAACTAACAAAAATTATCTATACGAATTACATGTGTTAATTTTTGAAAGATTTGGTATCGTGGGTGACACAAATGAAAGATTTGAACAAACTCGGCTATTAAATGAAAGATTTGGTATCGCTATTGAAATTATCCCTAAATTTTATGTGTTTTAGAAATAAAATAAGAATTGATAACACCTAACGTCATTATTTTTGACCCGTCAAGCCGGTACTCCGTAGTCGGCAATTTGAGGCAAAACGTAAACCCTAGAACCAAGGTACAATTTTCAAATTTCAGAATCCCGCTCCACACGCTTTTGTTCACCTTCTCACTACCATCCATTTTCGACACCCAAAATCCGAACTCGAATTCGAGGATGGGAGCCAACCACAGCCGGGAAGATCTTGAGCTTGAATCGGAAACCGAAACCGAATCCGAGTCCGAAGAAATCACCCGTGAACAGGAATCCGGAGACGAGGAAGAAAACTACGGTACGCCCTCATCCTATTCCTCCGACCACCCAAAACCCAAAACGCCGTCGTCTTTAGATGAGGTTGAATCGAGACTCAAGGCTCTGAAAATCAAGTACAATAACCAGGCCCAAAGTAATTATCCGAAGAATTCTGTCAAGCTTTACCTCCACGTCGGTGGAAACACGCCCAACTCTAAATGGGTCGTTTCTGAAAAAGTCACTTCTTACTCTTTCGTCAAATCTGGCTCAGAAGATGACGAAGAGGATGAAAAAAATGAAGAATCCGACTCGACTTCTTGGTGGGTCTTGAAAATCGGGAGGAAAGTCAGGGTGAAAGTGGATCAAGATTTACAGTTCAAGGCGTTTAAAGACCAGAATCGTGTTGATTTCGTGGCAAATGGGGTTTGGGCAATTAAGTTCTTTAGCCCGGAAGAGTATGAGAGTTTCGTTGGGAAATATCAGGAGTATTTGTTTGAGAATACTTATGGGTACGAAGCGAACAATGCGAATAAAGTGAAGGTTTATGGGAAGGATTTTCTGGGGTGGGCGAAACCAGAGGAGGCAGATGATTCGATGTGGGAGGATGCGGAGGAGAGTTTATATAAGACTCCCACAAAAACTCCCATGAAAGAAAGCCATGATTTGAATGAGGAGTTTGAGGAGGCTGCGGCAAACGGTGGGGCCATTCAGAGTTTGGCATTAGGTGCTTTGGACAACAGTTTTCTGGTTAGTGATTCAGGGATTCAAGTCGTTAGGAACTATAGCCATGGTATTCAAGGGAAGGGTATCTATGTTAATTTTGATGATGGACGGTTGAGTGGTAGGAAGAGTGTCAATGCCAGCTTTTCGACTCCAAGGAAGGCTTTGTTGATGAGGGCTGAGACTAATATGCTTCTCATGAGTCCAATGAATGGTGGGATGCCACATTCGAGGGGTTTGCATCAGTTTGATATTGAAACAGGAAAAATTGTGAGTGAGTGGAAATTTGAGAAAGATGGAACTGATATTACAATGAGGGATATTACGAATGAAAGTAAAGGAGCTCAGATGGATCCCTCAGGGTCTACTTTCTTGGGGCTGGATGATAATAGGTTGTGTAGATGGGATATGCGTGATCGCAATGGTATGGTTCAGAATATTGCAAATGAGAGCACTCCTGTGTTGAATTGGACTCAGGGACACCAGTTTTCTAGGGGAACTAACTTCGAGTGTTTTGCCACAACAGGTGATGGATCAATTGTGGTTGGGTCACTTGATGGGAAGATTAGGTTGTATTCAATCAGTTCTATGAGGCAGGCCAAGACTGCTTTCCCTGGACTTGGTTCACCTATTACTCATGTGGATGTTACCTATGATGGAAAATGGATTTTGGGGACTACTGATACTTATTTGATTCTCATATGCACTCTGTTTACAGACAAGGATGGCAAAACAAAGACTGGTTTCTCCGGTCGTATGGGGAATAGGATCTCGGCTCCAAGATTGTTGAAACTGAATCCTCTGGATTCACACATGGCTGGAGCAAACAATAAGTTTCGCAACGCTCAGTTTTCGTGGGTATGTATGCATATTGCATTTATCACTTTTTTTTTTTTTGTAATACCCCTTAATTCTGTGCATTTGCTTAAATGGACTGGTACTTGTTGAATGTTGTTTCTTTCTGGCTCGGACCCATATATACTGGTCTTATTTAGTTAGCTTGATAGAAGACACTACCTTCCTGAGTAACACTAGTGAGCCTTAAATGTGTCGTATGTCAATGATGGAAGCCAGCTAGATCCCAAACCGACCATCAAGGTTGACTTTGATTTGTAAGTCAAAATTTTAACCAAATTTCGTCATAATCTCTAAGGTAATATGGACTAGACCAACCTAAAAAAAAATATTCTCAACACAATATTTGCAATAAATTCTAGACCACCTGCCCTCCGATTCTCCCTACAATCTAATATAATATGGACATGTCAAACCTTTCAATACAACATACACCGTGATCAGAGTGCCTATACACACATGATATGCTTTTTTAATGTCAAGTTGATTTCATATGGTAATATATACCAACTATGTATTGATTGTGAGGCATATACATGGGAGATCACATATTGAAATCAGCAGATCACTCAAAATATGTAAGGCAGGCATTTAATTTTGTATATGCTGGCAAAATAGGTTCTTAAAGCTATACTTCTATTGATGGCTGGGTTTCTGGAGAACTTGACTCTGTATATATTTTTAGCTTTTCTACCAATGATCATGTAAGGTATTTTCATAAATAGTTTTTCTTTAGATGCTATGGCCAAAATTTGTTTAGCATCTTTGTAGTGTATATTATTGAAAAAATGTCTCTTTGAGTTCTATTAGGTTTCGAAGTTCTAGGATTTGCCCTAATTGCGGATGGTCCTGCTTTTAAGCCTTCTTTATTTCCAGCTTTATGTTTTCCTTTTTCATGGATTATACTAGTTTAGTTAGGATAGCCTATACTTTTCAGATGTATAATTAATTAATTATTCCTCAGGAGCCGCTATTTACGTCCACCATTGTTATACATCTATTCCTATTAAAATTTTAAAAAAATATTATTTTCATCCACATCACATTCTAATATTGTCCTTATAAAATTCATTCATTTAAGCACTATACATCCACACTATTTTTATATATCTATCCATCATAATTCCTTCAATCCTTTTATATATCTATCCACACAATTTTTATATATCTATTCCATCATAATTTATTCATAATCCTTTCATATTTTCAATCATTGTCATCAATATGCACTGTCAAATTTCTTTACTTGTTTTGATAATCTTATTAGATTAGCCACTATTGTTTTGAATTTAAGAAAATTAAGAAAAAAATATAATTCCAACAGAAAACTCAAATTTTTATTTTGATAATTCTAGCAGAAAAGTTAAGGGTGTGTTTGAAACATATTATTTTGGAAGAATGTATTTTGAAATAGTAGATTGATGGAGAATGTGTGGTTGAAAAAGAAGGAAAAATTATTGATTTAATGGAAAATATTATTTTATTGAAAAATGTGTGGTTGAAAATGAGTTAAAGAATGATAATGAAAACTTTATTGTGGCTCAAACAGGGGTTAAGCCATCAAAGTTTTCAATTCAAGAAATTAAGAAAAAAAAGATAATCGCAACAAAAAACTCAAATAATTCGGAATGAAATTTCTTACTGATAGTATTTGAATTCAAAAGGAGCACTATCAAATAATATAAACACAAATCAAGAATCCTTGAAATACTAAATTCTTTAAATCTATAGTAAAAGCTAATCCTAACTTTTTAAAATTCTTCTCCATATATTGCTATATCTTTATGTATTTGTTCTAAAGGTGTTTCTTCCATTGTTGTTTGGCTTTACTTGAAGAGGATATTTTATGAATATTAGGGTTTTATAAAAAGGCTAAAAGAATTTAATGAAAATAAATATTTGTGGATGAATAGATTGCTATATTTTCATTTGATTTTTTATGTCTGTTTAAGTAAATTTACATAAGGTTAAAAATATAATATAATTTTCTTTTTAAAAGTGGATATATAAGTTTTATTAGAATTATGACAAACCACCACGTTTCCGACCATGACGTCCACGGGGGCAGGTGCCCATACACCAACTAGGGTCTCGAGACGTGATGCCTGCTCTAATACCAATGTCATAGAATTTGGGAGAGCCATACCTCAAAAATTAGCCGTTGAAGTTGGAAAGCTCAAGCTTATATAAATCACACAAAGGAAGCTCGTGCTTTTGATGTGGGATTCAAACCTCATAAGTTCCACTGGAACCATGACATAGCGGCTCCCTTATTTCTCTGCTTTTCCTGTTTTTGTTTTTCCGTAAGTGAATCAGTGCACTTTGCCTCTGTTTCTATCTGAAGTATATGTTCATGCAGTCTACTTGGCTGCTGGTGAAGATGCATTGTCTAAGTAGGAATGGTAGATACTGAATGGTATAGTGAGTGGCTTTCATTTAATTAACGTGTCAGAGAGGATGTTTGGCTTAGTTTAAAAACAAAAAGCACTTTGAGGAAAGTAAATACTTTTAAAAACTTAGTTTTTGAACTAAAATCCCAAAAAAAGTAACTTGTAAAATGATTTTTCCTTACATTTTTTTGAAATCTTCCCAATTTCTATTGGAGCACTAAGCCACGGGGCTACTGCTTCGTGAAATTGTTGATGAGGAAACTGATGAAAGTTTTTGCTATTTACATTGGTGGACAGTATGTAATGTTTAGTACATTGTTTTTCTGGAAATAGTTTGTAAATTTGCCAATAAGACAAACAAATAACTGATTTTCATATATGTTATCATTCAGTGACTAAGAAGGAGATTCATACATGTTATCATTCAGTGACTAGTGGTAGATCAGGTTTTCTCTTTGATTTCAAACTTCTGGCATCACATACTGCAGCTGGATTCTCCTTGTGCATGTTCCCACCCTACCCATTTCATTACTAATGGAATTAGCTGAAATAGTTTCCCTTGATGCATGCGGCAATGTTACTAATTCTTGGATTTTTTTCTAAAATTGCTTAGGTTACCGAAAACGGTAAACAGGAGCGCCACCTTGTTGCCACCGTGGGCAAGTTCAGTGTTATATGGAACTTCCAACAGGTGAAGAACAGTTCTCATGGATGTTATCTGAATCAGGTAGGATTGAAAAGCTGCTACTGCTACAAGATAGTTCTGAAAGATGACTCTATTGTCGATAGTCGTTTCATGCACGAGAAATTTGCAGTCAGCGACTCACCCGAGGCACCACTCGTGGTTGCAACCCCCATGAAAGTTAGCTCCTTCAGCATATCTAGCAGGTTGCGCATGTAAAGAAGCAGCCCTTCTCTTCATCTTAGGATTATTGACTATAAATGCTGGGAACGAACTTGTATCTCACGATAATTTGAAGCTTATTTGCTTGCACCTTGCAATCTTATTGTTGTTGTAATAACGGTGGAAATTAAATATTTCTGGTTTCGAAAATTTTAGACGTGTTTTATATGAAACTTTTTATGCCTATTTTCTTTGCTTGTTTTGTGAATATGACAAAACAGAGGCTGCAAATTACAATTAGTGGTTTAACTAAGTATTTCAATATTCAAGCAGAATGCTAAATAAACCACACCAAATATATCATACTATTCTATCAACCACACCAAATATATTATATCCTTTCAAATCCGTCGACGTTTTAATCTGCATAAGCATAAATCAATTTGACGATCTTATTGTACACGAACAAAACTCAGTATGTACAGATGTAGAGATTCTGTTAAAATGTACTCACCCGTTCATGTAGGAACACCAAACAATGTGAAGCCGAACACAACCATGGTAAATGAACAAAGGATTATGATGATTTAGAAGCGAGTGCCTTCTTTTTGATCAAGAACATGAAGATTCGTGGGAAGAATGATTTCTTCTTTTTCTTCGTGACTCTTGTCTCTGGAGAGGACTCCGTTTCTATGTTGCTGGAGTACGTCTTTGGACTTGGCCTATATTGAAGTGTAGAAGGATCAGGTGTGAGAAAACTTTTCGATTCTTCTCTCTCCTCAAAGCTTCCTCTTGGACTTTTATTTGGATTCACAACTGTTGGAACAGATTCGCCAGCTTTCCGTCTTCGCTCGTGCTCAGCCCTCCACTTTCTCAACTCCTGTTCTACACCCAACTTTCCTTCCTTAGCTTTCTCAGCCTTCTCCAATGCAATATCTAGAGCATCTTTCCTTTCAGCCATCTCCCGGTTGGCTTCCTCGAGCTTTGTCAAGCTTCTCACCTCGGACTGCTTGGCTACTTCAATTTGGGTGATAGCAGCAGTCACCCGCATGTTAGCTTGCTCTTCGGCCTCATGGGCCTGCTTGCTAAGCTTGTAATATTCTTCTAAAGAGAGTGTTACTCTAGTTGGTAAATCCTCTTCGTTGGTATGTTGAGCTGATTCACTCTCTTGCAATGCACTGATAGCTGCTAGTGCTAAATTCTCGGAAGCCTTCGTAGCTTCTATTTCCTTTTGGGCCGCACGTAACCGACTCTCCACTGTACTTGCTCCAGCTTTTGCTTGTTCAGCTTCCTCCTTCACCTTCCGAAGTTCTTCACAAGCTGTTTGAGCGAGTTCCTTTGCTTGATCTGCCTCTTGAGCAGCCTCTTGTAGTTTCTTTGGTAGCTCTACCATTTTATCTCTTTCTTCTTTCTCCTTAATCTGAATAAGAGCAATCTCCGACTTCGTCCTGTTTAGTTCAGCTTCAAGAGACGCAACCGCAATCGACGCCATTCCTTCTCTCTGTTGAATGGCGCTGAGTTCTGATTTTTCTTTCTCCAGTTCTGACTTCAATGATGTGACCGCCACTTTCAAGTAGTTCACTTCGGTTGTCGATTTCTCGATATTGAGCTTCACTTCTTCAATTTCCTTCTTGGCTGCAGTAACAGCTGCTTGAATCTCACCATGAGTTTTTTTCTCCGGTTCCTCGAATATATCCCTCAATTTGCCTTCATAAGTTTCCTGCTCGACTGTTGATTCCATGTATGCTGCCAATTCAGATTTTAATTCCCGTAATAAGACCAAAGCAGTATCCAACTTTGATTTAAGATCCTTTGCAGACAATATTTGCTCATTTAGTTTCTCTAGTTCCTCTTCTGCCTGCTTCAATTCCTTCTCCCAGTTCAGAGTGTCTTGTTCTTTGGCCATAATTGCTCCAATTCTGTGCTCCTCCGCCTCCAAATGTGCAGCGTGTGCAGATTCCAACAACTCCCTTGCAGTAATGAGCTCAATTGTTAAATCCTCAACCGATTTCTCGACTTCTTTCAACTTAGAAATGGCTTCACCCGCCTTTTGCATTTCGGCATTTTTCTCTGCCACCAATAAAGCATAATCTTTCCGAAGCTGTTCCAATTCATCTTTAACATTTTTAAGCTCTGAAACTGCAGCTGCTTGCCGGGCTTGAGCTACCTCAAGTTGAGCCTTGGCAGCAATGCTAGCCTCATCGGCAATCCCTTGCTCCATCTCTTCGACTCTGAGCTTTGCAAGTTCTGAATCCTGTTTTGCTTGTTCTTCTTCTGTTTGTGCTCGTTCGAGATTCAATTTCAACTCTTCGATAAGTCTCTTAGTGCTTTCAAGCTCTTTTAAAACTTGTAATTTTGCCTCTTCAGCAGCCTCTGATTGTTTCTTATACATAGGAATTTCCACCTGTGCTTTCTCCAGTTCTTGTTCTATGAACTTTCGTCTCTGAACGGGAAACCAGAATCACTTAGAAATCTCATAAAAGCCAAGTTCATGAGAAATGCGGGTGAGAAAAAATTACTACATTTTTATTGAGATAAACTATTACGTATTTTAAGCATGCTTGGCTAAGCTTAACATTTTAGTTATAAGTAAATAAGTTTGTTTTAGAAATTAGAATAAATACATTTTTTATTGGTCAAAGTTGGAAATAAATATACTTACTCTGAAAATAACATAAGAGTTAATCTCTAATAAGGAACTCTTTTTTTACTTTTAAATGTCATTTCAACATATTTGGAAACAAAAGTAACTTCTACTTGCTTTTAAGCTTGGCTAAACACACTCCTCTAACAAAAGAAAGCATGATATATTATTTTCGTGAAAGCTATTGTACATGTAGAGAATGATTTAACTACAATATGTGTACTGAATTCAAACATGCACCAATCCCTATTTCTTGATAACCTGAAATACAGTTGACATATGTAGCAATACGAAATATGAAACATATGTGAAGCAAGCGATTTACCTGTATTGAAGCAAACAAATCTCAATGTCAAAAGTAAGACAACGCCTAATAAAGTATAAGGGAGTTGGAGAAGATTGTACCTCCACAGTGTGTGCTCGATGGGCTTTCCAGTCAACTATTCCTCCAAACTTTGAAACAGCTGCTTTAACAGATTCAATAGGTGCTGCCGTGTCTATCTTACCTCTATTTACATCCATGAACATGTGCTGTTTAGAGCGTTCAGTAGCTTTTGGTGTACTATCAGAATCTGAAGAAACTTCAGGAACTATGTGAGAAACACTACCGTTGCTTGCTTGAGGGGAGGAAACAGGGAGTTTATCTTCACGAATACGGGTGTTGCTAAAGGAATCATCTTCTCGAGATGACTGACTAATGATTTTTGCTTCCACTTTTTCTTCTTTCTGAGGCTTAAGTGTGTCAACATCTGAGGTTTCCTGCTCAACTGCAGGTGCATCAATAGCATTATCTGCTGACCGGCTCTCTAAAGATGGTGTTGAAGCATTATTCGGATTTGCTTCCAATGTACCTGATGAAATTAGTTGTGGATGAATCACGGAACTTTTATCTTTCTGAGGCTCCATCGCCTCTGGCTCCGTGTTATCTTTTACTGTGAGTTTCGCTTCTTCCGAAACTCCTAATTCACCAGCTGTACCTGGAGAAGTTGGAACTGAATTCCCAAGATTTCGACTCTCTTCAAGATTGGCTGCGTCAAGTCCATCTTTTAATGGTGCTAACCTAGAAACATCCTCCATTGATCCCTGATGGTCAGAATCCACTTTTCCATTGGTATTTTGGATTGTCGGAGCATAAGTAGCCGATTGATCATTGACTGGAGCGGAAGCCAGGGGTGCAGTAGAAGATTCCTGAGAACCATTTTCTTTTAAATCTTTAGCATCCTCCATTCTATATAATGCCAAAAGAGTTTGCGTTCCTGGCATTCAAGGAACCAGAAAGGCTAAGCAAAAAAATCAACTTTCTTGAAGTGAACTGAAGACAGCTATCGAAATAATCCAAATTATGTCATTAATAAATCAAGCTGCAATGCTATGAAACTTACAAACTCTATATTGTTGTGTTTGGTAAATTGAATTGGATAGTGCTCGACAATTTTAGGGAAAAAAATAAGCTAAAATATTACCTGCTGTCAAGTATTGTGTACCAAATATGCCCTATAAGAATTCTTCAAGCCAACTTTAGGAATTTAAGTTTGATAGTCTTCTTGATCTTTAATTGTAAAAAAATATTATTAAGAGATGCTTGAGGAAGTGACGTGGAACACAATCAAACAAGGACGATATTGAGAAGGAAAGAGGAAGAGAGAGGAGAAAGAGAAGATGGAGAGAATAGAGAGGATTTAGAGGGATTTATTCAATATCAAAGCCTAAGTACTACCATGCATAAACCCCTTTATATATGATTTCAAACAACCTATTCTAAGTAGGAAACATCTAATAAAATTATAGGAAATCCAGTAAATAAATCCTAATAACTTTTTCCTAAAATAAGAATATAAACATGGAAAGTAGTCATATAATAATTTAATAGGATTTCCATCAGATCAGTAATCAGGGTATCATTTCCTCGACTTCGTAAATAGCATCATCAACTTATCCAAAATTAAGGATCATAAGATAGGCCAAGCTCATTTTGGAACAATATTATTTCTTCAGCAGAGTGAATGGTCAAACAACTTTACCAGGTAAACAAAAATCAGAACATGAAAACAATAAATGTAGGAGAAATGCTTCTTTCTGGTACTAAAGATGGCCAAAACTTAGCAAACATGACAGCAACGTCCGACACACAGCAATAAATTTGGAGATTGCTAGGAAGCATAATGAAGCCATGCAAGCACAAGTGTCATGTACATTAGGTCATTATTGTCAGATCAGAGATTATTATTATTATTTTTTATTAATTTACCTAATGATTTGTAGCCTGTAGGAGTCTCTTAAATATTTTAAAAGCTAAAGCTGCTAAAAATTAGGTCCTACAAGAGTGGCAAGATTAGGTTTCACAACTATTTTGGAGATTGTTTCCAATCTATGAAGCAAGGGTACTCTCCCTAGGTTGAGTACATGTATTGGACACTTCCATTTTCAAGGATTGAACGAAAAAAATTCTGCCGAGGTCCATTAATAAGAACCTTGACACATGATTTTGAATGACATGCCATGTTGCTTGCCCTATTTTTGTTTAATTCTTCAATTTCTAACACACGAGGGACATGAGTCTGAAATGCTACTTGGGATGATCTATTTTTTATATAATTTTTCTGAAATGCGAGAGACACGAATGACAAGCCCCATTATGTAAATTTTAGATATAAAATTATGAAATTAGTTAGTTATTAAAACATTTGGGTAAAACATGTAAGAAAAATTTGAGAGAAATTTTATGAACATATAAGATAAGTGTTTATTATTAAAATATTTGTGTAAACCAGTCAAAATAATGTGAGAAAGATTGTGCAAACTTCACATCGAATTATGACTTTCTACCACATATTATTCTTATTTTGTTGGCACTAGAATACTAGGGGTCGGTTTTGTATGACTTTTGAGACCCAAAAGTTGCTTTTGGACTCGTTTAACTAATTTTATGAAAGTTTCTTCTAGTTAGAAGAGTTTCTAAAGAAAGTTGGTCCAATGTAGCTTCCTCTAAAAACACTTTCGCAATGGGAAGCACTTCAAGATGCTCTTCTACATGAAGCAAAAGTAAAAGCAAAAATTATGCAAAACGGACTCTAAATAGAAGTTATCTTAGTACGACCAATAGTGACCCCTTAAATTCGAGAGATTTCACCTGTAAAATTCAGAATCAAAGTAAAAAGCACTAATTAGCTTATCTTCTATGTTGTTTCTATAGCCTATTGGATGGAGAGATGTTTTACAATTGCGATAAATCTAACGCACTTCTCTTTTGACTTTTTGAACAAATACGTGAACCCTACATGTTCCCTAGGCTGAGAATTAGCCATGCAACTTCATTTTTTTCTGTTTATTGGATAAGCTCATTTTGTAAGTAAGAATAACATTACTCTTGAATGAGTTGTTCATTGAACTCTGACAGAAAATTCTACTCACTTTAGTAATCATTTTCAGAGTCTGGACCCCTCACTGTCCCCGTCCCCAAAAAACCTAAAGCAAAAGAAAATAAGCAAACCCCCCTTTCCCCTCTCCTCATATGGTGTACTGTAGAAACATAATACATATTCGTAATTGACAGCACAAGTAGGAATCGTCACATGATTGAACTCCCAGCCAAAGAATCAAATGTTGAAGGGTGAAATTGATGGAAAGCATGTAGTAGATATGACGAGTCTAATACTATGCAATGTAACGGTGTAGATTATACTGCCAAACCAATTATCGTAAAATTCAAAAATGGATATGGAAGAGGGCTCTTTCTACTATGTGAAGTAGAATTGAAACTCTCTTATGAGACTTTATTAAAGAAATGCGAACAAAAAAAGTATGACTTGAATCAAGATTTACAAAACAACATAAACCTTAGAAAGGAAAAGGACACTGCAATTTATGGATAATAATTGCTACAAATTTATATATAACCTATTTACAACTGTCAAGTGCGAGGATCAGCAATTAGATTTAATAATAATCATTAATCAAGCATGTGCTCATTTTTTTATTAGTAATTACAGTATTTCATGACTAATAAGCATACATCATGTGCATAAATTGCCTTATTGTGATAGACCTAGTTCAGTCTCCCCCACCCCACAATGTGGGCTTGTTTAAGGGTTGACATAGAAGATAAAATGTCAACAAAAATGTAAAGTACTCAACATCTCAATCTTATTTTGGAATCAGGGACATTGCTCCTATTGAGCATGCCTGACATGTAGCTGACATTGAGAACTGTTGGGGAAACAATGGCCAACAATAACTACAAATTAAGCCAGCATTGCCACTCCATTCGGTGCATACCTCAAGCTATGGGAAGATCTAAAGCAAAAAAATCCTCGACAACTACAATGAGCCATGCTAGTTTTGATCCACCCCTTTCTCTTATGACGTGTTCTACGGAGACTGCAACTCTTATGAAGACAACTCTCTATAATTTACGCAGAACATCTCTCAACCTCCTAAGACGTCCTTCTCTTAATTCATCCCTCAATTGGTCCTACCCAGCTTGTGGGCATATATTCTCATTTCTTATTTTAACAATTTTTGTACGTCCACCTTAACATCTTCATTTCCAACATCTTATGATTATTTTAACATCTGAAGACTCAAAACCATAAAACATAGAAAATCTATCAATGTTCTGGGTCTTTTAACCTTGTGCGAATCTTTGTACATAATTCCTATAACATTTCTCCATGTTATCCAATCCATTTTAACCATATGCATTACTTCCTATTCAATTCCTCCTTGTAATAATAAAACCTAAATCATTACGTCTCTTCCCATGGTTTAACAGTTAGAAAATGTGAACTACAGGTTAACAGAATGATATGCTAAATTTGAGCTATAAACTCAGGATCACTTTCTATGCAGGGGTCGCAGCAAGAATATGTTATTGTGTAATTCTTCGTGTCTTTTCTCATTCTTACCAATGTAAACTGATGCAAAAGGGTTAATTCTTTCTATTTCTTCTTATTTTGTCTTTTGTGAAGGCTAAGGACAGAGATAATATTTTTTCCGTTTACAATGTGATGGTAGAAACATGTCTAAACTCTGAAAACAAATAGTTTCCTCGACCAAGCAAGAATGCCTGTTTTTGGCATATTCTTGCTAAAACATTGGAGGACAATGTTCATTTAATGGCAAAAAATAAAATTTATGATTCCGCCAACAAATAGCATGAGAGGATTAGATAACCAATAACAACACTACAACTGCGTAAAAAGAACTTCTATTGCATTTTATTTATTTGTATAAATCAGTCATCTTATAAAATTGGAAAGTGTAAATTATGCTTGATGACTCGAGTAGTTCAGCCTTTCCCTAGAAATTTCAGATATACAGGTATTATCTAGGATAAAATCAATCATATTGCAGTGTCAAGTTTTCAAGCACATTGAATTCTACCGAAATACTTGTGATCCTAACACGGTAGATATCAAATTTATGCAATTATTTATGACAACATTTGAAGCAGGGACGGATCCAGCACTGGACTAAATCCGCCACTGATCTGAAATACGATTAGCATACCAGAAGAAACGTAAACGTCTATCATTGTTTCCACTAATTCATTACCTCATACATAATAACAAAAGCCTTGGTCACAATAAATTTAGGATTGGCTACCTCGGACACACACTTTCGTATTAATGAATTCCAATCTCCTACCCCAGCTCCACGCATATATATATATATATATGGTAAAAACCTCAAATTTCTTAGACCTAAATAAAATTGAAGTTTTTAAATAATCTGCAGCTAATTGAAAAATCTCCGCCTCCTTTGAATGGATATTTTAATATCAAAAGTCAAGAACTGATCAATCAAATGAACTCAAGAATTCAAAAAGAATGAAACCCCAAAGCTAAAATCTTAAATAAAATCAATCAATCGCAGATTAACCAAATTAAATGCTTTTAAACCCTCTGCAGCTAAATGAAAATTAAGAAATGACCAATCAAATAAACCCAAGAACTCAAATAGATTGAAACGCAAGAATGCTAAAGCTAAACCTCAATTAAGATTTAATTACAGATTAACAAAGAATTAATCACAATAATCCAACTCCCGAAAGAGAGATAAAACTAAAAAAATAGAGAGAGAAAGAGGAGCGTACCAGGAATCAATCAACCAAACGCCAAAGACAGAAAAGTCAAACAAATTTAAGAAGCTACCAGTGCTCTCTGAATATTAGTCACAAATATTGATTGTCTTCTAATAATTCTCAACAGCCACTTCCCAAATATGGATCATCAAAACTCAAATCAATAATCACCCTTTTTTTTTTTTTGCACAGAAAATAAAAGTTAAAAAAAAAAAAAACAATCAGGTGGGTGGAGCCTACTTTTGTGTTATCCACTGGTATAATTTTATATATTTCAATTTTTCGATTTTTAAGGACTTTTTTCTGTCTACCCGAAATAATTGTGACTTGAATGAACACGAGTTTAGCTCCCTCTGTCTGTATCTATGGTCTCCCTCTCTCTCTTTCTCTCTCTATAATGAATAAAGAAAATCTCTAGTCACCGTCTATAGAAGAAAAAGGAGCGGCCCTGCCTTTATTATGCACTATTTCTAGCGCGTGATTAGTAAATTTTCTTATTAAAATGGATATTGTGGTCGAGGTATCAACTTATTAAATTTGTGCGAACAAGTCATTAATTTATTTTTCTGACAAACAATTTCAACCTTTCAAATTTGTAACAAGTTGGATTTCGGTTGATGAATTCACTTTATCATTAAAAACTTACATGCAATAGAGCTCTATATTAATGATGAAATGGACGAATATGCATTTCCACCCTAATTCCAAATCCACTGCCATCCTTTGTCCCAAACTTGCCGCTTGATTTTGGCCTCAAAACCCTTATGAGTTTTGTCCTAAAACATTCTCATTCTTAGTTTTGCCCTCAATTTTCTTCCAAAGGCAATTTGGCAGTGGATTATGAGAATTGGTGACGTAATAAAGATTTTTTTTCTTATTTTTTTATTGAAAAATTTGCTTAATTTTAATTATCAAGTGAAGGACTTCGTCCAATGGACTCCAAAATACTGCATGGAAAGACCATAGATTTAATTATCATAAAATAAAAGTTGAAGACCAACTTGCTACCCTACTCATTCAGTGTGGACCTTCATTGCAATTATCCCATCTTAAAAAGTGTGTGCAATTATTCATGTATGAACAAAAGAAAATAATCAATCAAGACAAGGATGTTTGGCTCGTTTATAAATAATGAAGTCATTTTTATATAATAATAATTGTATTTGAAGAATTCACCGATCATTTATTTTTATCAATTTATAATTTAATTTTTTTCTAAACACTTATCAAATATGCTATTAATTTTTTGTAATGTGTTTATTATATTATATCATGGCACATAAAATTAATTTTGTAGTTATTTATATTTTCCAGAATTTTGTTATCATTAAAATTAATTAAAAAAATACAACATATTCGAAAAATGTTATACACATTGCAAAAATTAATGCACGATCCGATTATAAATATCCATTACTATACGTCCATACACGAATGTTCTTTATTTTTTTTTTCTTGTAATAAAATATAATGATGTATAAAGAATAAAAAAAATATTTAAAAATATATATAAATAAGGAAAAGAAATAAAATAATTGTGCGCTTCAAAGAATTGACTTTTGTCGAATAGGTGTCGGACTCTAATTTGAAATTTTACAATTTGAACATTATTATTTTTCTCGCATGCAGTAAATTTGGACCACCTAAGTTGATGGAAATGAGAAATTAAAAATAAGATAATTAGATTGAAATAAATCTGTTCATAAATAACAATGATTTTGAAGTAGAGTATGTTTTTATAAATATCACGTAATCATTTAACAAAAAATTAGGCAGATTTTATATTTAAAGATTAATGGTACAATTGCAATAAATAGTTAAGAACTAATTTATGGCATGTTTAGCTAAGCCTGTGTAGTAGTTATAAGTTTAGTCAAACACTTTCTTATTTAATTAATTTATTTATGAAGATTGTAGTATCAATTGGTACAAGGCTACCAATAGAGTTGAACAACAAAATAATCAAACAACAAAATATAACTGAAATCGCTTTTTTAAAACCGTTGATTTGGATCCACGTAGATATTGTAATTTTGTTCAAGAATCTAATAAGTGATTTGGAATGATCAAACATTCATATGAGTGTATCAAGTAAGTGTGAAAATAACTTAAAAGAAAAAAAAAAAGAAAAATCAGGAAAATTGGCATGGGTGATCGTCCAGCCTCACTTTTTGTACTGGATGATCACCTAGTCCAATTTTCTGATCGCGGGGTTTGAATTTTTGGTTCATGTTCTGGCAACTTTCTATTAAAAATCTCGGTTTTTCATGAATTATTGGGATCTTTTCGTGGTGTATTGATGGAAAAGTATATATGGGAGATAGTTTTCCATTTCTAAAAACAATTGAAACAAGAAACAAGAAATCGTTTCATATAATTTAGAGATTATTATAATTCTCAATACATATTCAATTTCTTTAATGTTCGTTAAATTTTGGGAGTAAAAACACCCGTGTTTAAGTGTTTTTCTTTAATAAGATTGATCAATCATACAAACCATTTTTAAAGAGTTCCTCTAAGTACTAATTAAATCTCAGAGGGAACAAATATCGTTTGAGGATAATAATTTCGTGATTGAACCTTTCCACCAAGTTATTTTTGTGTTTTTTATTATACTTCATCTCTGTCCTCTTCTCCATTTCATTTAAATATTTTGATATCCAAATAATAATCTCAAATGATATTTCTATGGAGAACGAGACCCCTATGACAACAATCAAACTTATGAATCAAGATCTTGTTTGTTTGAATCAATTCGATCGGAACGAATTTTACTTGGTGGCAAGATAAGTTGAAATTTCTTCTCACAACATTTAAGATCTTTTACATATTTGATCTTGATTTGGTATCACTCTCAAAACCAACGGATGAAGATATCGAAGCCGTAAGAGTAGGGCTGTCAATGGATTGTATTTTGATCCGAATTCGACGAAATTAATGGGAGATGAATTTAGAGCCTCAATCCGATAATCCGATCAAGATCCGAATCTGATAATCCGTTAACTAAATGGATCAAATACGGATATAGATCAATCCGATCCGATTTATTATAAATAATTGAGTCGATAAAATATTTTTAAGGCATATTATTTGTTACTAAAATAAATAAATGAGAAAATAAATAAATTTAGAATAAAAGA
>CAIGRN010007385.1:0-13977 GCA_903798345.1 Fraxinus anomala | reverse complement strand
CTGAGCCTTCTGGCACCCCAACTTGGTGCCCACATACTTGCTTCTGCAGCCAATTGCTCGAACCACTCTTGGAAATTCGACGAACCCTTTAATCCCTCGTTTAATATGAGGATTTTCAGGCTCTGGGGAAGCTCTTCTCTGAATTACCACTGAATGAAATTTGCCATTGTCATCAGTATTATTACACCCCGATTTATCTGCCAAAGCAAACCTTATTTTGTCCCTGTAAGAAACACAACAAAAATAGAACGTTCAGTGACTAATTTGGAAGAAAAGAAAACGAAAGTTATAATTTGGATACTAACAGTGTTTTTATATCTTGATTAGTAACACTGGAAGCAGTTGTAGCCTGATTATGATCAGTCTCATTTGCTCGATTCTTTCCTTCTTTCTTAAAACTTGATGATGCAATTTGAATCCTTTTAGAGTCTTCAAGTTCTAAAAGTTTTTCTTCGAGCAAAAGCTTTGCTTCTGCGAGCTTCATTTGGACGCGTTCTTCCCTTATAACCTCAGACACGTGTAGCATTTTCCTTTCTTCCTCCATTTCTTTCTCCATTCTGTCGAATTCGGCTTTATCATAAGATACTTCTTTAGCAAGATCTTGGCAAACTCGCTCCAATGCTTCTCTTCCTTTCCTCTCCACAGAAAGTTCCCTGGCCAGTCTTTTATTCAAAGACTCCATTTTTTTACGCGATTTGCATTCACATTCTAGCACAGCCTTCAACCGAACAATCTGTCCACGAGCAACATCGAGTTCAGATTCCATAAGGGGCTTGATAAAGGTTAAATCCCAGAAAGAAGCCGCGATTTTTCTTGCAGAAATAGGTAGATGGAGATGATGAATTTGCTTGTGAGTAGGATTTTCTTGTTGATGAGAAATATAAAAGGGATTCTCGTACAGTTTCCAGGTTGGGCAAATGGAGGTGTTGATGGGGGCCATGGGAACCGTCTGATTCTGGGAATTTTCTTGGCTTCTGATCATCATCACCAATGGGGAGGTGTTGCTTTCTTGGTTGTGCTTTGTAGATGAAATGAAACTTTTCTTGATTAGGACTATCTTTTTGCTTTTGCTTTTGAGTTTTGTAATTGATAGTAGGTCCATTCTACCCCATCGATGAAGCTGCTTCTAATGGGGATTGTAAAGGTGAAAGTTGCATCACATGCACCTCTCTGTATTTTATTACTATGGTGGATGGTGGGGTTGACCCTTTGATCTTTCTCTCTCCCGTGTGTGCGTGTAGAGATAAAACATATTTATACCGACTCAGTCGGAGAAATACAATACAGTCTGATGTGTGTCATTATCGAAACCTATTATAAAGCAATGTTACTTTCGATATGCTGGCAGTGAAAAATTTTAAGACGGGCCAAAAAAAAAAAAAAAGTTAAGGTCAATTGAATCCCTATAATATAATGAATTTCATTCTTCTATTTAGCCGCTATTTGATAGCCATTATTGAGAAAAATGATATTTTGAATAGTGATATTAAAAAAAAAATGTGATTAAGAAGTTGGGAAAAATTTTACGTGCAAAATATTTTATTTTATAAATGTGTGAAATTAGAGAATTCTGTTCTAAAGGGAACAAAAAGGCCTTAATTTATCATTATGTTGATTTAAGATATAATTTGTAGCTTATGTTGACAATACTGTCTTGATATGAATAATGCTACTTTGTTAGAAATTAAGTTGCAAATAGGGCAAGATAATAAGTGTTTATAAGATTTGATTGAATGGAAAAATTTAATATGTTTTAAACAGTCCAATGATAGGTTGTCATGCGACATTATATCAGGAATTATATCAACCATTATATCTATGTCAACTATTTTGATGTATGATTTCGGGTGGGGCTTCACTACTTCACTACACATTTGTGTTGACGAATAATTAACTCGAGTCATTACATTTAAGTAACGAACTTAGCACTTCATATAGGCTACAATTAGTACTTGTTTCGAGCACAACCTTTTGATCAATCAAGTTTACGTGAAATCCGTTAGCAAGGGGGTAAAAGTTTACACTAATTCCTATCATCTGAGTATAATGCATATGTATTACATCCTCAGGCACACCATTATTTCTCAGATAAAGGCCAAAAATGCTTCTAACAGTGGCTCATCCACAAATGTGAAGGAGAAAGAAAACTGGTCACAATCCACAGAGGATATTACCCTACTGGATAAAAACAATGAACAATAAATGATTGAGAAAAACAGTCGGTAGTAATCAGAATGCCCAACAGGATGCAATAAATTGATGTCTCAACTAGCCAACTGGTGGACCAAATTGTTGTACTCAACGGAATGGAGAGAGAGCACTTTCTCTATCATAATTCATTACTGAAAATAAGTAGTACTGGTACGTTTCTTGGTTATTAGTAAACATTCAGAGAGAGAGAGAGAGAGAGAGGCCTTGAATCCCTGTCTACAAGTGATATGGTCACGGTTGCAGTCCTCTTACCAGATTAATGAAACAGGGAACTTACGGGGGAGGAAGGCTTACAGATGCCCAGCATTCTCGCTTTTGCATAATTTATTCGTCCAAGTTTCTACTGCATATTTCATGATGGAAAAAAGGACCCAAGACATGTTGGAAGAAGAAAAAAGCAGAAATTGGGCAATACAAGCATTCGTGAAGTCCAGATCTATCTTTGGTTTAAGGTTTACTCTGGCATCCAAGTAAACTGGGAGTTATGACAAATTCTTCAGCCTCCCAACTCAAAGAATGGAAAGTGGCTCCTCTCATTTCAAATATGCTAAATAAAATAAATAAGATCTTTCAATTCTTAAAACTTGTATTCTTGTTTTATAATCGCTAACTAGAGTAACATGATTAGAAAGGTGAATCAGAATCAAGATTTTCTCTTGGTAAGATGCTCAATCAGGAAATCAGTCAGGTTCACATAATCTAAAACTACATATCATGCCATCCGACACCCTGGAAAAATATAAGAACTAACTTCATGGGTATAGTTTTCCCATCTAACAATTGGACATGCACACTCCATTTAGACCATGAATTTTAAAAATGGAAAACAGAACAGATCTAAACTGATATTCCTCACTGTGTCCAATTAAAATAAAGACTAATTTTAAAATATTATTTGTGTGTATTAAAATAGCCTGGAAATATAAGAGAAACGTAATATACATTGTATAATTATTTCATCTTATAATAAAATTTAGTCTGTGTTTCTGCCTTTTCCAGGCAAGTTCAAGAGCCAATCAAGCATTAACACAGACTGTTTGAGTCATATATAAATAAAAAGTATCCCGAACGACAAAGTTAAGACTAGGATTTGAATCCCTTTCTGTTCTAGTTGGTTACTTCGATTTATTTTTTCAAATTTTCAAATCTTAGTTAAATGCAAGGAATAGATAAATCCAAAAATAGTTAAATAATAAGCAACCTAGAAATATTTAAAAATATATCCAGGGTATCATTTCCAAGTTTCCACTGATTATCGGTGCTATTTCCGGGAAACTTGTTATCAATAAAGATAGGCTTCATGTTAGGCCTGAAGGACAAGTCAAAAAACAAAAAGTTTTACTTGATATGAATGATACAAAGCAGAAGTTGAAATTTTTAACCAGGACTAATCTTTGGTGTTTTTAGAAGAAATAAATAATAAGATTTATTATTTGTAACTGAAACACCCGAGTGGAAGTTAAGCGAGTCAAAATGAAGACACGTGTAAGGAGCTGGAAAGGCATTTACTTGCTCTCTCCAAACCCTTCACATCTTCAAAATCAGATGAGAAAGGCTTAGGAGCTTAAAGCTACACTTGTTTCAGGGCTAAAAAAAATAAAATTACCTTCTTATGTATCCAGATGGTCCAATGTTGTAGAAAAAATCTTGCCATGCTATGCACAGTTCGGTATGATCCAATATTACAAAAAATTCTTTTCATGACATGCACAGTTTGCAACCAACCAAAAAAGAAAAAATGCAAAGTCCGCTTTTCTAGAATTATATGCTAACATCGTTTAGTAATAATTGGAAATGCTCAGAGTGCAGAAGAGAATTTGTACTAGATTGCTAATATAATTATTATATTATTGATGACAGTTTCAAGTCACCAACTGCTCATTACAACAGCGTATTGGAGGACTCTGTAATAAAAAATTATCAAATGACTTCCTGGAGAAAGAGAATCCTAACAAACATCCACATCTGTAAGCATAAGAGGGTCATAAGCAGCAATAATGACTTTTTTTCATGAATAGTTAGTGATTTCATACAGCACACACACTTGATTCAACTCAATACTCAAATCAAAAATTATCTTCCAATGATAGAGGTGCTCACTGTGTAACTGTACCTATTTCTTCTGAGAATGATCCTAAAACTGATATTAAATGTTTTTTGTGATTAATCACTTGGCTCATTTTGTATACTCCGAAGACTTGGATATGATGCTTATTTGCAGGATTTGCCATCATACTTACTAATATTCCCTGTTTCAATGTGATGGATTCATTTCCTCAGTGAAGCACGTATGAGTCTTATTTGTTTCTGTTGTGACAATATTTCATTCCCATTCCCTATGCTCCTGTCTCTTCCTGGAGGTAATTGTCGTCATTATGGATATTTAGAAAGGCTTCATCAGATGGTGGTCATCATCAATTCCTTCGGAGGAAAGATTATCCATTTATTGATACTTGGATAACGAAAAAAGAATTTTGACTTCTTGATCTTGATTTCTTGGAAGTGCATATGTCATCAGTGTCAAGTTCTTTTCAGTCGAGGAAATGATGGAGATTTATTACTTGAGATGGAAATTATATTCCTATCATGGGTCACTAAATTTAAAAAATACATACTTGCCTTAGGAATAAAATTAGAAAATACTTATTTATTTCCTAAAATCATTAATAATCTTCAAGCAGGAAATTCATTCCATTTGCTAACTCATTGAATTATAACTTTTGTTAGAATTTTTTACATATAACTAATCTTGCTGAATATTTTCGGTATAATTTAAAATTCTTTCTAGATTTCTCCCCCAAATTCTTCTGCTCTTTTTTTCTCTAACATCAACAATGACTCTAGACACCAACCACTACCATTACATATGAGAAATATTCTCCACCCGATCTTAACATCGAAGAATTTTTAATTTCACAAAAAGATTTGCTTTCTCCAACAAAATTCACATACAAGTATAGAAGTCCATGAAATTACATAACTAGCTTGAAGACAACATTCATAGAATAAACAGTTGGCCACAAATAAAACAAAAATTTAAAGATGGAATACCCTACACAATTCACATAAAAGGATCGACATCTACCTCAATCTTCTCCAATTTGATGATGCACCACTGACATACACCGGCATTGGCAACTCACAGTTCAAATTCGTCTTCTAGCTTCAATTGCTCAGCTGCAGCCTCCTCTTCCTCATCATCAATAGCAAAATAGGGATTGTGCTGCTCAGGCTTGAACTTGTAACCAGTGAACACATAGAAAGCCAATGTTACCAACTCCCCTGCCAACACGCTGGTCCAAAGATATTTGTAAGATGTGATAGTCTCCAGTGCATAAACCACAACACGTGTAAAGTAAATGTAGCATATCACCACAATGTAGTACTGCCTAAACAAAGTTAACTTTATCAAATTTACAGCAGCCTTCCCGTCCGTCCTCGCTGCCTCACGCAAGTTCTTAATCGACCAAACAATCGGGAAAAGCACTGCACAACAACAAACTACATCGACAAGCAAAAAAACCTGTTTCCATGTCATCCAATCTTGACCATATGGCCCAGTCTCATCAATCACAACCTGTGCAATATTAGCAACAACTTGTAATGGAATCACTATCATCAAAACTTTCTTTTCCTTATCTTGCAAATAAGGCTTCAAAATCGACCACCCAGTCCCAATCAAAACAATCAAAGTAAACAGTGTAATACCCTTTAGAAAACTGAATATGTAAAACAACACATCCCACCCATGGGCTGACCCGGTTCGCTTAATATAGGACTTATCCTCCGCTTCACACAACAAATTCAATGCTTTCAAGATCACTACCGCAAGCATAAAGAAGTGAATTCTAAAAACAGTCAATCTCTTCTTGTACAAAACATAAATCCAAACCGCAGTAAGAGCAAAATACACTATGAAGAATACGAAATAAACCCGGGGCAAAATAGTCTTTCCCGCCGACAAATAATCCCGTTGGTTGGACTTTCCATTCTCCAAGTTGTACATCACAGACCGTACATTCATCGACACTTTAACTTGCGGAAGGCAATTAGCGAACACCAGGGAGTACTGATCAGCATTTGATTCCGAGTACAGCAGATTAAAGCTCGCGGAAGTAGGGTTAGGCAGTTGACTGAATACTAAAATTTTCTTAATCGATTCCGATTGAAGGGCGCACGTAATCTCCGCATCCTCGATTTGCTGCAGCACGTTGATCCACGAATCACGAGTACATAGAAAGAACCCAACTTTGGAGAGGTCAAGGGTTGACGAGTCGGGTCTGGAGAGGGAGATTTGAGTGAGGTTGAGCTCAAGCTGGCCACGGTGGGTGAACCCGAATTCATCGAAGGGGATTATGGGACGACCATCGGATCGGATCTCCGAGTACCGGATCTTGCCGGCAGCGCGTGAAGTGATTGAAACGAGAACTAAGAAGAGGATAGGGAGAGACAAGGCCATGAAGGGTAAGTGTCGGGTTAGGAATCACCGACTCCGATCTCTCTCTATTTCCTCTTGTTGGTACAGTACAGTACAGTGCTTTGTTTATGAAATTTTACCTGTTTAGCCGTTCAATTTAACTATTATAAATTTCATCCGCGGTCACTGAACATTCAGATAAATTTCGATTGAGTTACTAACCTTATTTTAGTTTCAAATTCACCACTTTGTCATAAGTCGTCACCTCTCTTTCAAGTTAAAGAAAAATTCTCAATTGACCGCCATACTATTGTTGATCTTTCCGTAGTTGGCCAATCACTACACAAAACACTAGAAATGAAAATAGTAAAATGAAAGTTGCAATATGCCTTTATAATGGAAGGTATAATTACGTGTTGTTATTATTTTAACACTTTATGGCGTGACGTAGTGGTAAGTTGTATGTGATGTGGAATCGATGCTAATTAATCAATTTGTAATATGACATGCTATAGATTGGCGAAATTAAAACTATAATTGAAGTTTGATGACCCAATTGAAATTCGGTGACTAAATTATACAAATTAAAGTTTAACGAACTAATTGAAATTGCACATAAAGTTAGGTGGTTGTATAATATTTAATAAAATTACGTATAAGTAAATACGTAAGCTCTAAAATATATTTTTTAATGATCACAGTAAAAAATAAGTACTTATTTAAAGAAGTAACTCTTATTTTAGTGTTAAAATTAGCGTTGAACATGATCCAGTTCGATTATCTTTAAAATCGAATCGAACCTGAATTTTTCGGTATTTGGTAAGTGGAATCGTCGGGTCGAAATTTAATTATGGAACTATTCGAATTCGATCATATTCGGTTCCATTAGATTCGTAAGTTTCATGCAATAATTAATTTTTTAATATTTAAAACAACGTTACATTAATTCAACTAATAATATGTTCAGTTTTAATTCTTACAAAATAACATAGTCGAGTCTTACATATCTTTTGTGTTTCTCTTTGTTGAGTTTTTCATCGATTTGATTGTTAAAATCACATAAAGGAGAAGATAACGAGTACACAATAATGAAGAGAGACGTAGACGAACTTCCAATTTGATCTCTCCAGAACTGTAATACGGTACTACGGTAGAATAATAGATTTGAGTAAATTTTAAGTCAATTTGATTAAGTGGGCTTTGGCTGGAAATTATAAATAGGAAAAACATATTTTGAGTTTGAGTTAAATTAATTAGTTAGCAAATTTATTTAGAAAAAAATAAAATAATTTAGCTCATTTAAAATAATAAATTTAAAAAATTAGGAAGATTCGGTTCTTATTCAATTCTAATCTAGAACCGAGAACTGAACCAAACCCGGTTATCGATTCAGATACACGTTTATGTATTTAATTTAAGAAGAATCGCTCGATTTGGTTCAATTCGGGTCCGATTCGTTTCGGGAGTTTTGTACGGCCCTAGTTGAAATATTCAATAATCTCGGTAGGATTTATATATCTATTAATTTTGGCATTAAATATGACATGGGATTGGGATCTTATGAGTTTTTAATCCACAAATCCTCTGAACTTCAAGACTCCCGTACTAAAAGTTTACATTGCTGTTGAGAAGAAAGCTAGAGCTCCCACAAATGGAGCATTAATATACGTAGCAGGCTCAGATTGCTGATAATTATCCCTATTATCGGCGAAATTGTCCTTATTGTCAGGACCACCTACAATGGCTCCCGAAAGAACATTTGGATCAGGCGAACCCGAGCGCAGGTACTGAAATCCATCGTTGCAGCCAATGCGAGCCGGATGTGCATGCACAGATGGTACAGAGGAACCCCTATGGTGGACATGCTGTGGATACCTTTGCCCGAACCCGACCATATAAGACATTTTTTCTGGATTATCGCCTAGTATATAGTCGACCTGCTTCTTTGCTATCGCCACAAGTTTATCTGCTGTCACGGTTGAAGTCCCGCAGTGGGCAACTCCTTTGTTTGTGTTTAGGTACTTAGCATATGTCAACTGAAGAAATGTTGATGTAGTGACATACTGAAGATTGCTCTCACTTCCTTTGTAGAAAAGTCCTCCTGTCAAATTTTGTTCTACATGAGATAATCAAGCAATGGTAGAAGCTACACAATATTGTAAAATTGTAAGAATTTAGTAGAAATGTTAGGGTGTTCCAATCATAGTAATGCAAGAAATTTCATGATAATTATGGCTTCCTAAAGCCCTTTATACAGTAGGAACACTCGGTCCAGGCAAACCTGGGGTATACTGAGCCTGGAAACTAGGTGAGCCAGGAACTAGAGAGCAGATATAGTTGTCTGAATGTGATTTGAACAATTGAAATTCTTGAATACTGTTCTCTAAGAAGCCCTGTAAATGGATAGGAAAGGAAAAACAGAAACAGTTAATAGTCTGCTGATTGATTCTTTGATAGCAGAATTAACAAGTAAATACTAGGACCTGAGAGAGTAAAACTTTTGTCCCAGCGCGCTTATCGTCCCAACTGAAGGAATAGTCATCTTCATTGGCCCCCAGAGTTTGCCCATTCGACTGAATGTAACCCAAATACGAGGCGTTTCTAGATGCTCTATGAAGCCACGATGCTCCCCATAAAAGCTCGTCCTAAATCCAAAAATTATTCTTGTTTAGCGGAATATTGACAGTACGATACTGGACAGGAGGCATAAATAGTTTGGCTTACTTGGTATCCTGAGTACGAGCAATAGAATGGACACACCACAGAATTGAGTGAGTCGCTGTAAGAACCTCTGTACCTGTCAGCAAAATCGAACACCTGCACATAGGTTTGAACTTAACTTCACTACAAGTTGCAGTGAGGACTACAGTGTCTTACAATTTTAAGTTCAAAAAATCTTGTTTATTTTGGCGTCCAATTCAATATACCAAATTGCTTACTTTCATGGCAGTGTGTAACAATTTAGCAGAATAAGCAGAATCAGAATCTTTGAACACAATAGAAGCAGCTGCCAATGCCGCAGCCGTCTCTGCAGCAACATCAGAACCTGGATTCTGAGACGACACCTTATACACATTACGGGGTGTGTCCATGTCTTCAGGCCTTTCCCAGCAATGATGATCCATATTTGGATCTCCCACCTGTTGCATTAAGGCCACATTGTAAGCAAAATGAAGTGCTTTAGAGCTCATGTTTTACTCAATTTCATGGTATTAAGCACTTATTTGTTTTTCATACTTGCACGTATAAGGTGCCAGGGGAGGCTGTGGCTGCTTTTAGAAGATAATCCGTGCCCCAACGCACGGCTGCCTTGGCGTAGACGAGTTGATTCCCCATCGAGTTGCCAAATTCAATAACGCTCCAAGCAAGCAATGTGGTAGTAAAAGCCATTGGCAAGCCGAACTTGACGTTATCTCCTGCATCATAATATCCTCCTACAAGATCAACCTGCAGAAATCCAATTCAAATGAAAAATACATCATTTGAGCACCATTTTTAATGGTACTTGATATTACATGAGTAGTGTACAGGTAGTATTACATGATAACCAGAGCCATCCGATAGGCCGGAATCACCTCTCCATGTGAGACGCTGGTTCGCCGGTAGTCTCCCCGACCTCTGTCCCTCGAAGAAGAGAATACATTTCTCAAGTGCACTTGAATAATCATGAGAAGTAAAAGCTGAAGTATATGAAACTAGCAAGACAAGAGTTAAGCATAAGAAGTGCATGTTTAAACAAGCCATTATTTAATTCTACACTTGTAAAAACTAATTGATTGGAAATGACAGAGCTGGTCCCCGTTATATAGAAGGCAGTTGGAGAGTTCGTTAGTGGATGTGTGAGCGAGAGAGAGTGAAAGGATTCACGGGATCAACTGCGCCAAATCGGACATACTGTTGCATTAAGAAACAAAACATTATCCAAACGGTGGAGTATACGGACAAGATTATTCTAACTGTAAATTCTCGTGTTTGAAATATCGTTTTCCTTTTCATTCTTGAACTGCAATGTCACGAGGCTAATATCTGCACTCAATTGTAATGAAGCTAAAAGGCATGTTTGTTACACCGGACAAAACGGGTTCAATTTTGTGAAATAGGTAACTAATTTTCGTGCAGTTAGACTCGAAATGTTATTAGAATCCTTTTGACATGACCTTTGCTTTCTGTAAAAGAGATATGGAATGACGCTACCTCAATTTTTGTTTGGAAACTAAATTTCAAAAGTGCTTTCAAAGAAATCCACTTTTGACTAGTTTTCTCTAAACACACTTCTAACTAAAAAAAGCACTTTCATAAAATTAATCAAATAAGTTCAAAAGTAGTTTTTGGGTCTCAAAAATTCATTTCGACTTTTCGAAAGTCATCCAAAATGGGCACTTGACATGTTTGGCAACATGGACTTTACTGTAGTGGATTAGTCATGTTCATTATACTGTGTAATCTTGAATATACGAATTAATCTAACATGCTCTTCACGTTATTGGGAAACAAAAATTACTTTTTCTTTTTGCGTGATTTTCGTAAGAAATACCCTTCAGGTTTGAACTTGTAAGTAAAGGTGAAAGGCGTAATTGATGGATGGAATTGTGGTTAGAAGTCCAAAATTAAGGCCTAATTGTCATACTCATGGAATGTTATTTTGGCTTTTGTATTTGTATAATTATTTTGTCTTCATTAAACAGTCACGGATACTCCAAGGCTTGTTTCACGTGTTTTCCTAATGAAATACCAAAAAAGGGACACCACCCAAACAAGGACCAGAATTATTTCATTTACGAAGTTCCATCCATAATCCGTTAATCCCGTAAGTTAAAAATAAGTGCTTAATCCACGTTAGTACAATAGAGAAACGAGGCACTCGACCGTAAGCATTTCCCCATTCCTACCATCCAAAACAGGCCCACGGAGCATAGCCAAGTTGTGAGGTATCGATTTTTAGTACCAGCATGCAAAGGTTCGAATAAATTTACTACACTTGGGGCCTCATTGCGCTCCACCCCAGGGATCGAAGAATTCACAGACGGTCCTTCCATTTCTATTTCGAAAAAAAAAAGGCATTAATAAGATTCGCTCCTCAAAGTCCATCCATGAACCACAAAGCCAAGCTTGATAGTTTGGAAAGAGCCGAAATAGGCACTACTTCCATCATACTCAAATAAGACAAGGATAACGATAATAACTACATCAGTACAAACTCTTGTTTTTTTTTTCAGTGTCATTAAAGATTTGCAAAATAATTACTCTGTATTGTATTCGGGAAATATGAATCTTTAAAATGAAATATGAATCTTTAAAATGAAATATGAATCTTTAAAATGATGGGTATCTTTATATCTTTATATGGTGAAGCATGTTAATCAATTTAATTAATAGTATTAAAGACGAGTCCTGAATTTCATGTGCTGCCGAATTTATTACTTTAGGTGAATGATTTCCGCGGGAAAAGCAGTAGATAACGGCACCTACTAAGGACTTCTTAGTCAACTAAAACCTGAATAAACAGGAAAAACCAGAATTTCTCTGATGAAAAGATTCTCCTTTTTGAATTCTAACCAAAGACAAAAAAATAGAAGAAAATGGAAACCCTAACATCAAAAGATGAACCGTGTGTGTGTGTTTTGGGGACTCAAATTTTTGACTAATTTTTATTTATTTATTTTTCCCAATTGGAATTACCGAAAATGGACAATAGACCAGCAGTAGAAAGTAGCCAATTATGCTCTAGTTTTGGACAGTTTTCCTTAGTTCGCAGAAGACCAACAAAGGCGCTCATAGGATTCTTTTACTAGTCATGGACATTAATGGAAGATCACAAGTGACAAGAATCATTAGTCCTTTTCAAAAAAATAAAAAAAATAATAAATAAATAAAATAAAAAATTTGGCTTACAAATGTAGTAATAAAAGTGGAGAATCTACACTTTTCGTAAATTTAACCAAAACTCTTTTCTCAAGGTTTTGGTAAAAATGATCATATTAGGACAAATGAGCCTGATTCAAGTGTTGGTTCTTTTTAGGAGTGGATATTCCAACTGAAATTGAACATTTTGAACTTGAATCGTTAATTCTAGTTCGGTTCCAAAGTTACATAAAATCCAATTTTTAAAATACTCGGACGAAACCATCCAACTCTCATTAGGGTGGACATTTGAACCATAATGAACCTCTCAAAGCAGAACCGTCAGCTCGAATTATTAATGAGTGATTCCAATTCTTGAAATATTCGAATCGAACCATCAGATTTCCACCCTCTATTTCTTAACTCCAAAGAAACCAAAATTTATGTCGTGTTTTATTTTTCTACGGATAAACACTAAAGTTAGGCATTAACTATTGAAATTAGTGAAAAAAAAATAAATTCAAATCAATGGATTGACTAATGTAAACTCATACAAAGTGACAGCCTTTGGGTACTATGATAAATAAGGAAAAAGTAGAACAACACTGTAAATTATAATCATAAATGATAAAATTTAGGAGCTAAACAACAAGGGGATGTAGCTCAGATGGTAGAGCGCTCGCTTAGCATGCGAGAGGTACGGGGATCGATACCCCGCATCTCCATTTTTTATTTTCTTTCAATCCAATATTGGTATTTGGGTTGGGCCAAAAAACAACCCTTCTTTCACAATGAGTCAGTATTATATTTTACTATTTGGGCTGAGAGTCTAAGACCTGTGTTTCCAATAGGGAAAAATTCATAAATCATACTTTAAGTATACACTATTTTAAAAATAAGAAAAATAACTTTTACATTTAAAAAATCAGATATTTGACATATACATATATATTTATATATTTTTTATTTATATAAATATATAAAAAGATATATATATATATATATATATAAAACTCACCCACCTCCACCACCCCTACCGCTTCGGTGAATATTCTGGTGACCATTCAGCCATCGATTTATTCCGGCAACCACTTCGATTCCGATAATTGTTCCAACTCCGGCGACTGTTTCGAACCATAACTCTACAAAATAACATGTGACCCATTTATATTGATATGTGACCTATAATTAACCAGTGATTGTGATCTGAGACCTTAACGACTGTGACATCAAACATGTAACTATGATCTGTAAACTTAACGACGAAATAATTAATCACAACTCTATACAATATGGTCATATCTATCAAATTAATTGATCATATAAATCCGTGATCCGTCTATATTGATTTGTGAAATATATAGGTCACAGATTATTTCTCGATTACGAATCGAAAATTTTATAAGTCACCGATTATTTCGATGCACAAATCAATAATTTTATAGGTCACAAATTATTTTATTGGTTACGGATCAAAAAATTACAGGTCATAGTTATCTATCAGTCAC